>WFAB01002156.1:20000-55161 GCA_018977245.1 Lethenteron camtschaticum
ACACCCAAAGCTCTCTCGGGTGTGACCAATCAATGTCCAGCTGTACCTGGGATTCACTGTTGCTACCGTCCTGGCCTCCCTAGGTCGACTCGGCCTCAAATGAGTACCTGGTGTGGTGTGTCAACATCGCTACTGGGAGACAAAGGGTCGGCGTGGTGCTGGCCACACCCCTCGTGTACCGTGCCGCCTTCACAGGTGCTCGCTAACAGCACTTGCCCTACAGTCTGTTAAGGCTACANGGTCTTTGTCTGTGTGTGTGTCNGTGTGTGTGNCTCTGTGTGTGTGTGTTTCTCTCTGTGTGTCTCTGTTGTGTGTCCTGTGTGTCTCTTGTGTGTGTCTCTGTGTGTGTGTGTGTGTGTGGTCTCTGTGTGTGTGTGTGTCTCTGTGTGTGTGTGTCTCTGTGTCTCTCNGTGTGTGTGTCTCTGTGCTCTGTNCAGTGTGTGTCTCTGTGTCGTCTTCTGTGTGTGTTCTGTGTGTGTCGTCTTGTNCGTGTGTGTCTGGTGTGTGTGTGTGTCTCTGTGTGTGTGTCCTGGTTTCTCTCTGTGTGCCTGTGTGTGTGTGGGTGAATTTGTGTACTACTGATGTCTGGTAACATTGGGAGACGCGGTGGGCGTGGTGTGGCCACCCACCCCTGTGTGCGTGNGCTTCTGGTGCTCGCTGNACTTGCCCCTCAGTCTGTGGAGGCTCGGGGTCTTTGTGTGTGGGTGAGTGNGGGTGATGAGTGNTGANTGGGTGANTGAGTGTGTGAGTGGTGGGAGTGANTGGTGANTGANTGGATGNTGNTGATGNNTGGTGGTGNTGGTGAGTGGCTGTGATNGTGGTGGTGGTGTGNTGGTGTGTATANTGGTGTGTGGTGAATGGTGNTTGATGTGATANTGATATGTGGGTGNGTGATGATANTGGATGNTGGNGAATGNTGAATGNTGTGTGTTGANTGGTGATNGAGTGTGGTGTGTGTNGTGNTNTGTGATATGTGGTGTANTGTGGAGTGTGGTGTGTGATGTNGCTGGGTGAGTCATGATGGTNNTGNTGGTTGTGNTNGNTGTGNNTGGTGAGTGNGTGNTGNNGNTGGNTGGTGNGTGTGTGCAGTGANTGTGNGTGNGTGATGGTAGGTGTGCGNNTGGTGNNTGGTGATGCTGANCTGGTNGTGNTGNGTAGTGGCTGNTGAGTGTGGTNATTGTGGCTGGTTGGTGTGNTGANTGTTGTGGTGATGAGTGGTGTAGTGAGGCGANTGAGTGGNGGGTGAGTAGGTGTGTGGTGTACATTGGGAGACAGCGTGTGTGCACCCCTGTGTGCGTTAGCCTGTCACAGGTGTCTCGTAACAGCTTGCCCCTGTCTGTGAGGCTCCGGGGTCTTTGTGTGTGGTGAGTGAGTAGGTGAGTGNGCGGCTAAGTGATGTGGCTGAGTGAGTGTGAGTGAGTTGGGTGTAGTGAGTTGGCTGAGTGAGTGAGTAGCTAGTGANTGAGTGATGATGAGTGAGTGGCTGAGTGAGTGAGTGTGAGTGAGTGGTGGTGAGAGTNGAGGTGAGTGAGTGGGTGAGTGGTGAGTGAGTGGGTGAGTTGGTACCTGAGTGAGTGAGTGGGTGAGTGAGTGGATGAGTGGGTGAGTGAGTGGTGAGTAGTTCAGTGAGTGAGTGTGAGTGTACCGTGTGAGTTGAGTACGTGGGTGAGTGAGTGGCTGAGTGAGTGAGTGNTACCTGAGTGAGTGAGTACCTGGTACCTGAGTGAGTGTGTNGGTTGGTCTGAGTACGTGGNAGTGNGTGGAGTGCTGGTACCTGGGGTGAGTGTGGNAGTTGGGTGAGTGTAGTACCTGTGAGTGAGTGAGTGAGTGANTCTTGACTTANTGCATCCTGNTGAGTGAGTGGTAGTGAGTGACTGAGTGAGTGAGTGAGTGGCTGAGTGAGTGTGGTGAGTGTGAGCTGANTAGTGGGCNGAGTAGNAGTTGAGTAGGCTGAAGTGAGTGGCTGGTGAATGGGTGCAGTGGGTGAGTNGGTGAGTGGTGTTACATTGGGGAACAGTNGTGTGCACCCCCTGTGTACCGTTCCAGCCTTCACAGGTGTCTGNTAACAGNACTTGCCCCTCGTCTGTGTCTACCGGGGGGTCTTTGTGTGTGTGTCGTNATACAGGTGTGGTTGTGGGCGTGTTTATGTGAGCCGGTGGTGGAGGGGCGAGTGTCATTGTATTGTACTGTGTGACATTTCTGGTGNTGGTGGTGTGTGTAGCTGAGTATTACCTGGGTGAGTATTGGTGGTGTGTGTATGTGTGTGTGTGGTGTGGTGGTGNCCTGGTGTGGCAGTGTGTTGTGTNGTGTGTGGTNGTGTTGTGTGTTGTGTGGTGNTGGTGTGTGTGTAGTGGTGTGTGGTGTGNTGTGGTGGTGTGTATGTGTGTGGCAGTGTGTGTGAGTGNGGTGGTGGTGTGTGTAGTGGTGTGTGTNAGTGTGTGTATGTGTGTGGCAGTGTGTGTGATGTGTCGGTNGTAGGTGTGTNTGTGGTGTGTGTNAGTGGTGTGTATGTGTGTGGCAGTGTGTGTGATGTACCTGTGTGGTGTGTGTGNTGGTNGTGTGTGTGTGGTGTGTGTGTGNTGTGGTGTGTAGTGGTGGTGTGGCAGTGTGTGTGTACGTGNTGTGGTGTGTGTGNGTGGTGGTGTGTAGTGTGTGTATGTGTGTGGCAGTGTGTGTGTGCTGTGGTGTGGTGTGTGTGTGTNGTGTGGTGTNGTGTGTGTGTGGCATTGTGTGTGTAGTGTGGTGTGGTGTGGTGTGTGTGGTGTGTGTGTGTGGTGTGTTGTGNAGTGGTGTGNTGTGTGTGGCAGTGTGTGTNGTGTTGTGTAGCTGTGTGGGTACTNAGGTGATTGTGAGGAATGGGCATATGAGTGATTTCCATTGGGTAACATTCTATCAATAGTGTATGTGCGTACCTGTGTGTGTGTACCTGTGTGTGTGTACCTGTGTGTGTGTTCTGTGTGTGTGTACCTGTGTGTGTGTTGTGTGTGTACCTGTGTGTGTACCTGTGTGTGTGTACCTGTGNGTTCCTGTGTGTGTACCTGTGTGTGTGTGTACCTGTGTGTGTGTACCTGTGTGTGTGTACCTGTGTGTGTGTACGTGTGTGTGTGTACCTGTGTGTGTGTACCTGTGTGTGTGTGTGTGTGTGTGTACGTGTGTGTACCNGTGTGTGTGTGTACCTGTGTGTGTGTGTGTGTGTGTACGTGTGTGTGTGTACCTGTGTGTGTGTACCTGTGTCTGTGTGCCTGTGTGTGTGTGTGTACCTGTGTGTGTTACTTGTTGTGTGTACCNGTGTGTGTGTACCTGTGTGTGTGTGTCTGTGTGTGTACCTGTGTGTGTGTNCGTGTGTGTGTGTACCNGTTNTGTGTACCNGTGTGTGTGTGTACTGTGTGTGTACCTGTGTGTGTGTATGTGTGTGTGTANGTGTGTGTGTACTGTGTGTGTGTGCCTGTGTGTGTACCTGTGTGTGTACCNGTGTGTGTGTACCTGTGTGTGTGTGAACCTGTGTGCCTGTGTGTGTGTACTGTGTGTGTGCCTGTGTGTGTACCTGTGTGTGTGTGTGTGTGTGTATACTGTGTGTGTGTGTTCTGTGTGTGTGTACCTGTGTGTACCTGTGTGTGTGTACCNGTGTGTGTGTACCTATGTGTTTGTGTACCTGTGTGTGTGTACCTGTGTGTGTACCTGTGTGTGTGTACCTGTGTACCTGTGTGTTGTACTGTGTACCTGTGTGTGCCNGTGTGTGTGTGTGTGTGTACCTGTTGTGTCNGTGTGTGTGTGTGTGTGTGTACCTGTGTGTGTGTGTACCTGTGTGTGTACCTGTGTGTGTGTGTACCNGTGTGTGTGTACTTGTTTGTGTGTACCTGTGTGTGTGTACCTGTGTGTGTGTACCTGTGTGTGTGTGTACCTGTGTGTGNGTGTGTGTGTACCTGTGTGTGTACCTGTGTGTTTGTACCNGTGTGTGTGTACCNGTGTGTGTGTACCTGTGTGTGTACCTGTGTGTGTGTACCTGTGTGTGTGTACCTGTGTGTGTACCTGTGTGTGTGTGTACCTGTGTGTGTGTACCTGTGGCCTGTGCACGTGCCTGGCAACACGCATGTGGTNACGAATGGCGGTCGTTGTTGTGTGTCTACCTCTGTGCGTATGAGTCATCCCCATAAGTCAACGTTGGGGTGAGTGAGTGGGTGGGTGACTGGGAGGGTGAGTGGGTGAGTGAGTATGTAGGAGAGTGAGTGGGTGAGTGAGCGTGTTGGAGAGTGAGTGGGTGAGTGAGTGTGTAGGAGAGTGAGTGGGTGAGTAGTGGGTGTGACTGGGGGTGAGTGGGTGAGTGAGTGTGTAGGTGAGTGGGTGAGTGAGTGTGTAGGTGAGTGGGTGAGTGAGTGTGTAGGTGAGTGGGTGAGTGAGTGTGTAGGAGAGTGAGTGGGTGAGTGAGCGTGTTGGAGAGTGAGTGGTGGGTGAGTAGGTGGAGAGTGAGTGGGTGAGTGAGTGTGTAGGAGAGTGAGTGGGTGAGTGAGTGTGTAGGAGAGTGAGTGGGTGAGTGAGTGGGTGGGTGACTGGAGGGTGAGTGGGTGAGTGAGTGTGTAGGAGAGTGAGTGGGTGAGTGAGTGTGTAGGAGGTGAGTGGGTGAGTGAGTGTGTAGGAGAGTGAGTGGGTGAGTGAGTGTGTAGGAGAGTGAGTGGGTGAGTGAGTGTGTGAGAGTGAGTGGGTGAGTGAGTGTGTAGGAGAGTGAGTGGGTGAGTGAGTATGTAGGAGAGTGAGTGGGTGAGTGAGTATGTAGGAGAGTGAGTGGGTGAGTGAGTGTGTAGGAGAGTGAGTGGGTGAGTGAGTGTGTAGGAGAGTGAGTGGGTGAGTGAATGTGTAGGAGAGTGAGTGGGTGAGTGAGTGTGTAGGAGAGTGAGTGGGTGAGTGAGTGTGTAGGAGAGTGAGTGGGTGAGTGAGTGTGTAGGAGAGTGAGTGGGTGAGTGAGTATGTAGGAGAGTGAGTGGGTGAGTGAGCGTCTAGGAGAGTGAGTGGGTGAGTGAGTGTGTAGGAGAGTGAGTGGGTGAGTGAGTGTGTAGGAGAGTGAGTGAGTGGTGGGTGACTGGGAGGGTGAGTGGGTGAGTGAGTGTGTAGGAGAGTGAGTGGGTGAGTGAGTGTGTAGGAGAGTGAGTGGGTGAGTGAGTGTGTAGGAGAGTGAGTGGGTGAGTGAGTGTGTGAGAGTGAGTGGGTGAGTGAGTGTGTAGGAGAGTGAGTGGGTGAGTGAGTGTGTGAGAGTGAGTGGGTGAGTGAGTGTGTAGGAGAGTGAGTGGTGAGTGAGCGTCTCGGAGAGTGAGTGGGTATTAATGGTTGGGTGGTCTCTGTGGGTCTATGGGTGTCTGTGGTTCTCTGTGGGTCTTTGTGGGTCTCTGTAGGTCTCTGTGCGTGTCTGCTGGTGTCTACGGGTCTCTGTGGGTCTATGGGTCTCTGTGCGTCTCTGTGGGTCTATGGGTCTCTGTGGGTCTCTGTGGGAGTCTATGGGTCTCTGTGGGTCTCTGTGAGTGTCTATGGGTCTCTCTGTGTCTCTGTGGGTGTCTATGGGTGCATGTGGGTCTCTATGGGTCTCTGGGTGTCTGTGGGTGTCTCTGGGTGTATGTGGGTCTCTGTGGGTGTCTATGGTATGTGGTCTCTGTGGGTGTCTGNTGTCTGGTGGTCTGNTTCTTGGGGTCTGGTGTCTNGGTCTGTGGTCTGTGGGTCTCTGTGTCTCTGTGGGTGTCTGTGGGTGTATGGGTCTCTGTGGNTGTCTGTGGGTGTCTGTGGGTCTCTGTGAGTGTATGGGTGTATGGGTCTCTGTGGTGTCTATGGGTCTCTGTGTCTCTGTGGGTGTCTATGGGTGTATGGGTCTCTGTGGGTGTCTATGGGTGTCTGTNGGTCTCTGTGGTGTCTATGGTCTCTCTGTGTCTCTGTGGGTGTCTATGGTGTATGTGGNGGCTGTGGGTCTCTGTGGGTGTCTGTGGGTGTCTATGGTGTATGTGGGTCTTTGTGGGTGTCTATGGGTCTCTGTGGGTGTCTATGGGTGTCTGTGGGTCTCTGTGAGTGTCTATGGGTCTCTCTGTATCTCTGTGGGTGTCTATGGGTGTATGTGGGTGTCTGTGGGTCTCTGTGGGTCTGTGGGTGTCTATGGGTGTATGGGTCTCTGGGTGTCTGTGGGTCTCTGTGGGTGTCTATGGGTGTCTGTGGGTCTCTGTGAGTGTCTATGGGNCTCTCTGTGTCTCTGTGGGTCTCTGTGGGTGTCTGGGTGTCTGTGTCTCTGTGGGTGTCTGTGGGTCTCTGGTCTGTGGTCTATGGGTCTGTGGGTCTCTGTGGGTCTCTGTGTCTCTGTGGGTGTATGTGGGTCTCTGTGGTGTCTGTGGGTCTATGGTGTCTGTGGTCTATGGGTCTCTGTGGGTCTGTGGGTGTCTGTGGGTTTTCTTGGCTCTATGGTGTCTATGGGTCNTGTGGGTGTCTGTGGTCTCTGTGGGTGTCTGTGGGTGTCTATGGGTCTCTATGTCTCTGTGGGTGTCTGTGGGTGTATGTGGGTCAGTGGGTGTCTGTGGGTGTCTCTGGGTGTCTGTGGTGTCTGTGGGTGTCTCTGGGTGTCTGTGTCTATGGGTCTGGGNCTCTATGGGTCTATGGGTGTATGTGGGTCTCTGGGTCTATGGGTCTGTCTATGGTCTCTGTGGGTCTGTGGGTGTATGTGGTCTATGGTCTCTGTGGTGTGTCTCTGGGTCTGTGGGTGTCTCTTGTGTCTCTGTGTGTCTGTGGTCTCNGTGGTGTCTGTGTTCTGTGTGTCTGTGAGTCTCTGTGGTGTCTGTGTGGTGTCTGTGTGTCTGTGGGTGTCTCTGGTGTCTGTGGGTGTCTCTTTGATGACGATCAAGATGTCCCCTCCTCAGTGGAGCTGATGTCTTTTGATCACTTCTGACAAAGAGCGTCAGTGGGGCTTGGTCAATACGAAACAGTTACAGTTTTAGTTTTTATATTTAGTTTAGTTTACTCTCTCTCATATATATATCTCTCCCATGTCTCTCTNCCACGTCTCTTTCCCATGTCTCTCTCCCCCTCTCTCNCCNNTGNCTCCCTTCCACCGTCTCTCTTTTCCGTTACTNTGTCTTNTTCCCTGTGTTCCCNTGCTTCTCCCTCTTGCCCCNTGTCTTCTCCCCCCGTGTCTCCCCGTGTCTCTCCCGTGTCTCACTCCCTGTCTCTCTCCCGTGTCTCTCCCGTGTCTCTCTCCCGTGTCTCTCCCATTGTGNCNCTCTCTCCCCGTGTCTCTCTNCCCGTGTCTCTCCCCTTCGTGTGTCTCTCCCCCGTGTCTCTCTCCCGTGTGTGTCTCTCACTCCCCGTGTCTCTCCCTGTGTCTCTCTCTCCCCGTGTCTCTCTCGTGCAGCTGCTCCGCTCTTTGTGTAGGCCACGGGAGACACGGTTGTCCGAGGGAGACACAGCCACTCTAAGACCTGCTTTTCACCTGAGGACGGCTGCTTGCGTTGTGGCCGAAACGTCGTGAGAATTATTTTATTATGTTTTATTTTTATTATTGTATTACTTCCCTTCTACGTGACTTTACCGAAAGAACCAAGAAGATGAATCCCTGCAGTCGCGAAAGCTTTAAATCGAAAAATAAAACAATAGCTGTTAGTTACCACCAAAAGTCGTCTTGCGTATAGATGTTAGTGTATGAACACAGCGTCCTGCTGGGGAGGGAGCTGGTAGGACCACCCCCTAGCCCCCACCTGTGACCCTGTGTAGATCTCGCTGGTCACGTGACCACCCCCTAGCCCCCACCTGTGACCCTGTGTAGATCTCGCTGGTCACGTGACCACCCCTAGCCCCCACCTGTGACCCTGTGTAGATCTCACTGGTCACGTGCCACGAGCCCAGGGTCACCTCGCTCCATGGCTGACACTCTCCCACACTCCCTCCTGTAGGGGTCGGCACTGCACGCCGTTTTTTTAAAACACATTCCTGCGGAGGGAGCTGGTAGGAACGTTGGGTTGCTCGCTCAATGACCTGCAGGGTCAACGGCGATAATTATAAAGTGCTTATGATGATGATGGGCCATTGTGCCCCAGGCTGTGGTCAGATTTGTCATCTTGCACTCCAACAGCAGCGCTTAGGCCAGGGGTCGTGAACCTTTTTGACTGGGAGAGCCGTAAAAGCCAAATATTTCTAAATATATTTCATTGAGAGCCATATAGTGTAATTTTTAACGTGTAATAAATTAAATACGTCTTACTTTTAATGCGACTTCTGGTCACGGGACCCGTGATCCGAGAAATTTTATCTTCAAAACTAATTTCTGTTTACTTTAAAATGACAACTATTATTAAGCAATATCACAAGTATTTTAAAATCAGTTCCAAACTGATTTTATTTTTTTATTTTTTTTTTCAACTCAAAATTGTCTGTGAGCCATATGCCGTCACCGGAAGAGCCATGTGTATGGCTCGCGAGCCATAGGTTCCGACCGCTGGTTTAGTGTATGAACACATTCCTGCGGAGGGAGCTGGTAGGAACGTTGGTTACTCGGTCAGTGACCTGCAGGGTCAACGGCCATGCTTATTAAAGGGCTTATGATGGTGATGATGGGCCATTGTGCCCCAGGCTGTGGTCAGATTTGTCATCTTGCACTCCAACAGCAGCGCTTAGGCCAGGGGTCGTGAACCTTTTTGACTGGGAGAGCCATAAAAGCCAAATATTTCTAAATATATTTCATTGAGAGCCATATAGTATTTTTTACGTGTAATACATTAAATGTGTCTTACTTTTAATGCGACTTCTGGTCACGGGACCCGTGATCCGAGAAATTTTATCTTCAAAACTAATTTCTGTTCACTTTAAAATGACACGGTATTATTAAGCAAATATCACAAGTATTTTAAAATCAGTTCCAAACTGATTTTATTTTTTATTTTAATTTTTTTCAACTCAAAATTGTCTGGGAGCCTAATGCCGTCACCGGAAGAGCCATATATGGCTCGCGAGCCACAGGTTACCGACAAATGGTTTAGTGTATGAACACATTCCTGCGGAGGGAGCTGGTAGGAACGTTGGGTTGCTCGGTCAATGGCAGGGTCAACGGCCATGCTTATTAAAGGGCTTATGATGATGATGGGCCATTGTGCCCCAGGCTGTGGTCAGATTTGTCATCTTGCACTCCAACAGCAGCGCTTAGCAGAAGCCACTGGGTGGCAGTAAGTGGCTGGGCTCAAATATCAAATGACAATTCAATTCGCCAGTGTCCATGTTGTTGTTGTGTTGTTGTTGCTGCTGCTGCTAAGTTCTCCCCAACTCTCGTGTGAGCTTGTCCATGTTGTTGTTGTTGTGTTGTTGTGAGTAGGTGGCGTTGCAGCCCAGTAACGAACACTGCAGTTTAACACGAAGTAAGTAAAGACTTGCGTGACAAATATCTGCCATCTTGCTGTTGTTGTTGTGGTGTTAGATTGTTTAAATATAACATCGTGACAAATATCTGCCATCTTGTTGTTGTGGTGTTAGATTGTTTAAATATAACATCGTGACAAATATCTGCCATCATATTGTGTGTTGTTGTGGTTGTTGTGGTGGTGGTGTTGTTAGATTGTTTAAATATAACATCGTGTTCAATATCTGCCATCTTGTGTGTTGTGTTGTGGTGCAGTTGTTAGATTGTTTAATTATAACGTGTTAAATATCTGCCATCATCTTGCTGCGTTGTTGTGTTGTTGTGGTTGTTGTTGTAGTTGTGTTGTTGTGTTGTTGTAGTTGTGTGGTGGTGTTAGATTATTTAAATATAACATCGTGTTAAATATCTTCCATCTTGCTGTGTTGTTGTGGTTGTTTTGATTTAAAGCTTTCGTGACTGCAGGGATTCACATTCTTGGTTCTTTCGGTAAAGTCACGTAGAAGGGAAATAATAGAAGTTTCTGTTGCAAAAAACTTAGTCGCTAATGTCCCAATACTATCGGTTTAAAACAATAAATAAACAATGCCACTTCAACCTCAGAGAAGCGTCGAGAAGCACGTGGAAATTCCACATTCCCATGGCGTGAGTTTAGCCACAAGTTGCTGACCAGCCTCACCATCCCACCCCTCGTTTGTGTATCGATCCCCGAGGGTCGATCAGCTCTGTTACTGTGTCACTACCGTACAGCAATAACACAGTCACCACCTTCAAGAGCCGAATGGCTCACAGGGCTATACCTAATCAATGAACTTGAACCTTGCAAACGAACTATTGACTCTATTGTAAGCGCTGGTTAATAAGAATACGAATGCTGTTTTGTTTTTTAATGGAACCATACAAGAGCCCTTGAACATTGAGATTGGGTTGCTGCAGTGGCTAGGAGATGTTGACTACCTCGCCTGGTGTGCAGGAGGTCGTGGGTTCGATCCCACCCTGAGCCTGCTGCTGTTATTTGGAGTTTGCGTGTCTCTCTCTCATCATCATCACGGTGTCTAGGAGATGTTGACTACCTCGCCTGGTATACAGGAGGTCGTGGGTTCGATCCCACCCTGACGCCTGCTGCTGTATATTTGGAGTTTGCGTGTCTCTCTCTCATCATCATCACGGTGGCTAGGAGATGTTAATTACCTCGCCTGGTACAGGAGGTCGTGGGTTCGATCCCCCCTGACCCTGCTGCTGTATATTTGGAGNTTGTGTCTCTCTCTCTCATCATCATCACGGTGGCTAGGAGATGTTAACTACCTCGCCTGGTCTACAGGAGGTCGTGGGTTTGATCCCGACCCTGACGCTTGCTGTATATTTGGAGTTTGTGTCTCTCTCTCATCATCATCACGGTGGCTAGGAGATGTTAACTACCTCGCCTGGTATACAGGAGGTCGTGGGTTCGATCCCGACCCTGACGACTTGCTGTATATTTGGAGTTTGCGTCTCATCATCACGGTGGCTAGGAGATGTTAACTACCTCGCCTGGTATACAGGAGGTCGTGGGTTTGATCCCGACCCTGACGCTTGCTGTATATTTGGAGTCTGCGTGTTCTCTCCATCATCACGGTGGCTAGGAGATGTTAACTACCTCGCCTGGTATACAGGAGGTCGTGGGCTCGCTCCCGACCCTGACTGTCCCTGATGATGCCGGTTGCAATGACTGGCTAAGCGACGCGCTCAAGTTGCAACCGTTGTGGATTGACTCTCCGGCATCGCCGGTGTGCTGTCCTCGTATCGAATCGGCACGTTCTGTTCACGAGACTGACGAGGAACGCAGCGACGGAGAGGCGAGCGCGGCCACCGCCACGGACGTCGAGATGCCAGATGACGACGCGACCAGGAGCCGGGGAGAGGAGCAGCTCGCGGCGGCGCGGAGACGGCCCCGGGACGCCGCGAGGGGCACGGGTCAGCGAGGTCTAAACGCCGCCGTGAAACACAACAACGCGTGACGATAACAAAAATATAATGACGTCGATTTAGCCAGGAAAGCAGCCTCGGGGGTCGATAAATTAGGGGGGGGTGGTGGGGTCACAAGACATACCCTTAGGTTTTTCGGTGAAGTCACGTCGGTAAAAAATAATAAATGATGCAGTAATTTTAGCTGTGACAGTCCCACCTGGTGACGGAGACTTGTGTTGCCTCCGAAACGTCGTGGTTTATTATTTTGTTTCCATATTCTTAGGTTTTTTCGGTAAAGTCACGTCGGTAAAAAATCATAAAAGTAAAATAAAATAAAACTCACGACGTTTCGGAGGCAACACCAGCTTCCGTCTTCAGGTGGAACCGTCACAGCCACGACAGCCGCATCAAGCAAATGAGAGATCACAAGAGCCACCACTTTTATTAATATTTTACCTACACGGTGACTTTACCGAAAAACCTAAGAATATGAATCCTTGCAGTCACGAAGCTTCAAATCCAGAATTATTTTATTTCCATCACTACTTTGAGTAATTTATTTTTTACCTACGTGACTTCACCGAAAAAATAAGTATAACCCGTAAAAACAAAGTTTTTCACTCTAAATCCTTTATATGCGTGGCGGCTAGAGTCCTCTCGTCCTCTGGCTTGAGATGGCTGCCACCTATGGGTCAGATGATTGTCTGCCACCATTAAGCAATTGGTAATTAAATATTTAATTTGTTTTCCCTAAACAGTGTAAAATTTTGGAAAAATTTTTCACGAACATTATTGTCTGCACAACGAGTCTGTGTGCAAAATGTCAGCTCGATTGGATCACGGGAAGTGGGTTAAAAAACGACCGAAAGGTTTGCACGGTCGTAAGCAAGCAAGCAAGCAGCAAGCAAGAACTTAATATAAAGGATTTAAAAACCCTAAAATACCGTCGCGTGAATATTTGTGTTTTGCGCTTAAGTTTGGCCAAACGTCGGTTCGACCGTCACATTGACCCCGGCCCCTGCGGGTGGGAGAGTTGCTGCCCCTTACCGTGTGGGTCAGAGGTCAATTGAAAGGATCTCAGAGGTAGCTCTGTGACATCTGCTTTCCGTCGATCGCCGTCGAACACGAAGCGTTGCTCTGCTCGGGATCTATCCGGACAGACACCCCTCGTGCGGTGCGATCGATAGCACGATCAAGATGCAATTGGGGTCTCTGTGTGGTGAGGCTGTGGGTCTCTGTGTGGTGAGTCTGTGGGTCTCTGTGGTGAGTCTGTGGGTTTGTGTGGTGAGTCTGTGGGTTTGTGTGATGAGTCTATGGGTTCTATGTGGTGAGTCTGTGGTCTCTGTGTGGTGAGTCTGTGGGTTTGTGTGGTGAGTCTGTGGGTTTGTGTGGTGAGTCTGTGGGTCTGTGTGTGAGGCTGTGGGTCTCTGCGTGGTGAGTCTGTGGGTTTGTGTGGTGAGTCTGTGGGTTTGTGTGGTGAGTCTGTGGGTCTCTGTGTGGTGAGTCTGTGGGTTTGTGTGGTGAGTCTGTGGGTTTGTGTGGTGAGTCTGTGGGTTTGTGTGGTGAGTCTGTGGGTTTGTGTGGTGAGTCTGTGGGTTTGTGTGGTGAGTCTGTGGGTTCTGTGTGGTGAGTCTGTGGGTTTGTGTGGTGAGTCTGTGGGTCTCTGTGTGGTGAGTCTGTGGGTTTGTGTGTGAGTCTGTGGGTCTCTGTGTGGTGAGTCTGTGGGTCTCTGTGTGGTGAGTCTGTGGGTCTCTGTGTGGTGAGTCTGTGGGTCTCTGTGTGGTGAGTCTATGGGTCTCTGTGTGGTGAGTCTGTGGGTCTCTGTGTGTGAGTCTGTGGGTCTCTGTGTGGTGAGTCTGTGGGTCTCTGTGTGGTGAGTCTTGGGTCTCTGTGTGGTGAGTCTGTGGGTCTCTGTGTGGTGAGTCTGTGGGTCTCTGTGATGTGGGTCTGGGTCTCTGTGTGGTGAGTCTGTGGGTCTCTGTGTGTGAGTCTGTGGGTCTCTGTGTGGTGAGTCTGTGGGTCTCTGTGTGATGAGTCTGTGGGTCTCTGTGTGTGAGTCTGTGGGTCTCTGTGTGGTGAGTCTGTGGTCTCTGTGTGTGAGTCTGTGGGTCTGTGTGTGAGTCTGTGGGTCCTGTGTGTGAGTCTGTGGGTCCTGTGTGTGAGTCTGTGGGTTCTGTGTGTGAGTCTGTGGGTCCTGTGTGTGAGTCTGTGGGTTTGTGTGTGAGTCTGTGGGTCTCTGTGTGGTGAGTCTGTGGGTCTCTGTGTGGTGAGTCTGTGGGTCTCTGTGTGGTGAGTCTGTGTGTGGTGAGTCTGTGGGTCTCTGTGTGGTGAGTCTGTGGGTCTCTGTGTGGTGAGTCTGTGGGTCTCTGTGTGGTGAGTCTGTGGGTCTCTGTGTGGTGAGTCTGTGGGTCTCTGTGTGGTGAGTCTGTGGGTCTCTGTGTGGTGAGTCTGTGGGTCTCTGTGTGGTGAGTCTGTGGGTCTCTGTGTGGTGAGTCTGTGGGTCTCTGTGTGATGAGTCTGTGGGTCTCTGTGTGGTGAGTCTGTGGGTCTCTGTGTGGTGAGTCTGTGGGTCTCTGTGTGGTGAGTCTGTGGGTCTCTGTGTGGTGAGTCTGTGGGTCTCTGTGTGGTGAGTCTGTGGGTCTCTGTGTGGTGAGTCTGTGGGTCTCTGTGTGGTGAGTCTGTGGGTCTCTGTGTGGTGAGTCTATGGGTCTCTGTGTGGTGAGTCTGTGGGTCTCTGTGTGGTGAGTCTGTGGGTCTCTGTGTGGTGAGTCTGTGGGTCTCTGTGTGGTGAGTCTGTGGGTCTCTGTGTGGTGAGTCTGTGGGTCTCTGTGTGGTGAGTCTGTGGGTCTCTGTGTGTGAGTCTGTGGGTCTGTGTGGTGAGTCTGTGGGTCTCTGTGTGGTGAGTCTGTGGGTCTCTGTGTGGTGAGTCTGTGGGTCTTGTGTGGTGAGTCTGTGGGTCTCTGTGTGGTGAGTCTGTGGGTTTGTGTGTGAGTCTGTGGGTCTCTGTGTGATGAGTCTGTGGGTCTCTGTGTGGTGAGTCTGTGGGTCTCTGTGTGTGAGTCTATGGGTCTCTGTGTGGTGAGTCTGTGGGTCTTGTTGTGAGTCTGTGGTCTCTGTGTGGTGAGTCTGTGGGTCTCTGTGTGGTGAGTCTGTGGGTCTCTGTGTGGTGAGTCTGTGGGTCTCTGTGTGGTGAGTCTGTGGGTCTCTGTGTGGTGAGTCTGTGGTCTGTGTGGTGAGTCTGTGGGTTCTGTGTGGTGAGTCTGTGGTCTCTGTGTGGTGAGTCTGTGGGTCTCTGTGTGGTGAGTCTGTGGGTCTCTGTGTGTGAGTCTGTGGGTCTCTGTGTGGTGAGTCTGTGGGTCTCTGTGTGATGAGTCTGTGGGTCTCTGTGTGGTGAGTCTGTGGGTCTCTGTGTGGTGAGTCTTGGGTCTCTGTGTGAGTCTGTGGGTCTCTGTGTGGTGAGTCTGTGGGTCTCTGTGTGGTGAGTCTGTGGGTCTCTGTGTTGAGTCTGTGTGTGGTGAGTCTCTGTGTGAGTCTGTGTGGTGAGTCTGGGTCTCTGTGTGTGAGTCTGTGTGGTGAGTCTGTGGGTCTCTGTGTGGTGAGTCTGTGGGTCTCTGTGTGTGATCTGTGGGTCTCTGTGTGATGAGTCTGTGGTCTCTGTGTGGTGAGTCTGTGGGTCTCTGTGTGGTGAGTCTGTGGGTCTCTGTGTGGTGATCTGTGGGTCTCTGTGTGGTGAGTCTGTGGGTCTCTGTGTGGTGAGTCTGTGGGTCTCTGTGTGGTGAGTCTGTGGGTCTTGTGTGGTGAGTATGTGGGTCTCTGTGTGGTGAGTCTGTGGGTCTCTGTGTGGTGAGTCTTGGGTCTCTGTGTGGTGAGTCTGTGGTCTCTGTGTGGTGAGTCTATGGGTCTCTGTGTGGTGAGTCTGTGGGTCTCTGTGTGATGAGTCTGTGGTCTCTGTGTGGTGAGTCTGTGGGTCTCTGTGTGGTGAGTCTGTGTGGTGAGTCTATGGGTCTGTGTGGTGAGGCTCTGTGTGGTGAGTCTGTGGGTCTGTGTGGTGAGTCTGTGTGATGAGTCTGTGTGGTGAGTCTGTGGGTCTCTGTGTGGTGAGTCTGTGGGTCTTGTGTGATGAGTTGTGGGTCTCTGTGTGATGAGTCTATGGGTCTCTGTGTGAGTCTGTAGGTATCTGTGTGGTGAGTCTGTGGGTCTCTGTGTGAGTCTCTGTGTGAGTCTATGGGTCTGTGTGGTGAGTCTGTGTGATGAGTCTGTGGGTCTCTGTGTGGTGAGTCTGGGTCTCTGTGGTGAGTCTGTGGGTCTCTGTGTGGTGAGTCTTTGTGTGGTGAGTTTGTGTGGTGAGTCTGTGGGTCTCTGTGTGGTGAGTCTGTGGGTCTCTGTGTGGTGAGTCTATGGGTCTCTGTGTGGTGAGTGTGGGTCTCTGTGTGAGTCTGTGGGTCTCTGTGTGGTGAGTCTGTGGGTCTCTGTGTGGTGAGTCTATGGGTCTCTGTGTGGTGGGTCTCTGCGTGGTGAGTCTGTGGGTCTCTGTGTGGTGAGTCTGTGGGTCTGTGTGGTGAGTTGTGGGTCTCTGTGTGGTGAGTCTGTGGGTCTCTGTGTGGTGAGTCTGTGGGTCTCTGTGTGGTGAGTCTGTGGGTCTATGTGTGGTGAGTATGTGGGTCTCTGCGTGGTGAGTCTGTGCGTCTCTGTGTGGTGAGTCTGTGGGTTCTATGTGATGAGTCTGGGTCTCTATGATGAGTCTATGGGTCTCTGTGATGAGTCTATGGGTCTCTGTGTGATGAGACTATGGGTCTCTGTGTGGTGAGTCTGCGGGTCTCTGTGTGATGAGTCTGGGTCTCTATAAGATGAGTCTATGGGTCTCTGTGATGAGTCTATGGGTCTCTGTGTGGTGAGTCTATGGGTCTCTGTGTGAGTGAGTCTATGGAAGTGGGAATGCAGCAGCAGCAGCAGCAGGAACATAACCAGCCGCAATGCCCCACAGGGGATCCACTTGGTGACTGACAGTATATCCACAGAACAGCGTTCATGACGCACCGTTGACCTTATTGGCGAACGATTGTGACCCACACTCGCAACCACACACACCACGCGCGCGCTCTACAGCGGAAGCGAGCAGGTTCTACCAGCGGCTCTTCCGCAAGATCAGAGGAGTCCACGAGGCACGAGGACACCGCGGGGAAACTCAACCTCCACTGGACTTGCAAGAGCCCGGTGAGTTTTGTTTGGGTTATTGGTGACCTGAGCGCAGAGGTCGCAACCGGGTACCCGATACCCGTACCCTACCCGATACCCGTACCCTACCCGATACCCGTACCCTACCCGATACCCGGCTACCCGTACCCGGCCGGGTACGGGTAGCCGTTTGCAACCCGTGCCCGGTACGGGTAGGCCGTGAGTCACTGGTGAGTCACCGTTTGTCACTAATTTCGGGTAGGGTACGGGTAGGCCGTGAGAGAGAGACACGCAAACTCCAATATACAGCAGCAGGCGTCAGGGTCGGGATCGAACCCACGACCTCCTGATACCAGGCGAGGTAGTTAACATTCCTAGCCACCGTGATGATGATGAGAGAGAGACACGCAAACTCCAAATATAAGCAGCAGGCGTCAGGTCGGGATCGAACCCACGACCTCCTGTACACCAGGCGGTAGTTAACACTCCTAGCCACCGTGATGATGATGAGAGAGAGAGACACGCAAACTCCACATATACAGCACAGGCGTANGGTCACCCACGACCTCCTGTACACCAGGCGAGGTAGTTAACATCTCCTAGCCACCGTGATGATGATGAGAAGAGAGAGACACGCAAACTCCAAATATACAGCAGCAGGCGTCAGGGTCGGGATCGAACCACGACGTCCTGTATACCAGGCGAGGTAGTTAAATCAGCTATTTCGGTTCACTTGCAATGGCACAAACGNGCGCGCGTATTGTTTGCCGAGTTGCGTTGTGTTTTTCTCTCCTTCGCCAGAAGAACATCGGATTCCACGCAGCAGCAGGCGCGCTCACGAAGCCTCAGAGACCTCCTCAACCCATGAAACCATTCGACGAGGTAATCATCAGCTGTTTAACAAAACACACACACCTACAAAATAATTTCGATTTAAAGCTTTCGTGAGTGCAGGGATTCATCTTCTTGGTTCTTTCGGTAAAGTCACGTAGAAGGGAAATAATAAAATAATAAAAATAAAACATAAGATACAATTCTCACGATGTTTCGGCCATAACGCAAGCAGCCGTCCTCAGGTGAAGAACAGGTCTGTCGGAAAGACAGCGTCTGAATGAACAGGTCTGTCAGAAAGACAGCGTCTGAATGAACAGGTCTGTCGGAAAGACAGCGTCTGAATGAACAGGTCTGTCGGAAAGACAGCGTCTGAATGAACAGGTCTGTCGGAAAGACAGCGTCTGAATGAACAGGTCTGTCGGAAAGACAGCGTCTGAATGAACAGGTCTGTCGGAAAGACAGCGTCTGAATGAACAGGTCTGTCGGAAAGACAGCGTCTGAATGAACAGGTCTGTCGGAAAGACAGCGTCTGAATGAACAGGTCTGTCGGAAAGACAGCGTCTGAATGAACAGGTCTGTCGGAAAGACAGCGTCTGAATGAACAGGTCTGTCGGAAAGACAGCGTCCGAATGAACAGGTCTGTCGGAAAGACAGCGTCTGAATGAACAGGTCTGTCGGAAAGACAGCGTCTGAATGAACAGGTCTGTCGGAAAGACAGCGTCCGAATGAACAGGTCTGTCGGAAAGACAGCGTCTGAATGAACAGGTCTGTCGGAAAGACAGCGTCTGAATGAACAGGTCTGTCGGAAAGACAGCGTCTGAATGAACAGGTCTGTCGGAAAGACAGCGTCCGAATGAACAGGTCTGTCGGAAAGACAGCGTCTGAATGAACAGGTCTGTCGGAAAGACAGCGTCTGAATGAACAGGTCTGTCGGAAAGACAGCGTCTGAATGAAGAACAGGTCTGTCGGAAAGACAGCGTCTGAATGAACAGGTCTGTCGGAAAGACAGCGTCTGAATGAACAGGTCTGTCGGAAAGACAGCGTCTGAATGAACCAGTGAACAGGTCTGTCGGAAAGACAGCGTCTGAATGAACAGGTCTGTCGGAAAGACAGCGTCTGAATGAACAGGCCTGTCGGAAAGACAGCGTCTGAATGAACAGGTCTGTCTTTCCGACTGTCTTTCCGACAGACCTGTTCATTCAGACGCTGTCTTTCCGACAGACCTGTTCATTCAGACGCGTCTTTACGACAGACCTGTCATTCAGACGCGTCTTTCCGACAGACCTGTTCATTCAGACGCGTCTTTCCGACAGACCTGTCATTCAGACTGTCTTTCGACAGACCTGTTCATTCAGACGCTGTCTTTCCGACAGACCTGTTCATTCAGACGCTGTCTTTCCGACAGACCTGTTCATTCAGACGCTGTCTTTCGACAGACCTGTTCATTCAGACGCTGTCTTTCCGACAGACCTGTTCATTCAGACGCTGTCTTTCCGACAGACCTGTTCTTCGCCTGAGGACGGCTGCTTGCGTTGTGGCCGAAACGTCGCGAGAATTGTATCTTATTGTTTTATTTATTATTTCCCTTCTACGTGACTTTACAAAATATATATTGAGCAACTTAACAACCCCCCCCCCCTCAAAAAAACACCCCCATTTTGTGTGTTCTCAAGGTTATCAGATGCCTGGTGTCGGTTAAGTTACACAAATGTCCCCGTGTAGCCTACACGGGCTGTTGGGGCAAGTGCTGTTGGCGAAGACCTGTCGGGTCGTCACGGTGTTTGGGTAACAACCGCACCAGGCCGCCTTTGTCTCCCCAAATGCTGACGTTCGCACACCGCACCAGGTGTCCGTTTAAGGCTGAGTCGACCGAGGGGAAGCCAGGACCGATTCAAATATAAACACGCCGGCGTTGTTGGTCGTGAACGGGAATTGAGCTTGGGTCGCTGAGTTGATAAGCACAGTCCAGCGCTGATCGCTGTAGCTCCCCACACACACAGACACACACACACAGACACACAGACATCACACACANACAACAACAACCGCCATTCGCCACTGAGTGGCGGTGACGTCACCACGACGCTTGTGCCAGGCCAAGTGCACCTTGAGGCTGCCACGTGAAGTGTCGAACGCCCGCTGGCAGGAGGTCACGGGGCAGACCCAGCAGGTGCACGGGTCGACTGACCGAGATGACCGAGACGACTGGCTGATGCACCACCTGTGCCCCCTACTGTGGCCAACTTGCTGAGCTTTAGCCACCCGCGCTCACACACACACACAGACACACAGACATCACTCACACACAACCACCGCTATTCGCCACTAAGTGGCGGTGACGTCACCACGACGCTTGTGCCAGGCCATGTGCACCTTGAGGCTGCCACGTGAAGTGTCGAACGCCCGCTGGCAGGAGGTCACGGGCAGACCCAGCAGGTGCCACGGGTCGACTGACCGAGATGACCGAGATGACTGGCTGATGCACCACCTGTGCCCCCTACTGTGCCAACTTGCTGTGCTTTAGCCACCCGGCTCTCCGCTCGTTGTTGTGACGTCGCTCCTCCCTCCGTTGTTGTTGGNGGGCGACGTGCCTCCGACTGCCCAGTAGCGTCTCACGTGAAGCCTCCTCCATGAGGCCGATCTTGACACCGCTGGTACCAGTCATCGGTGCCACGACGACTGGCTGATGCACCACCTGTGCCCCTACTGTGCAAACTTGCTGTGCTTTAGCCACCCGGCGCTCTGAGATGACTGAGATGACTGAGATGACCGAGACGACTGGCTGATGCACCACCTGTGCCCCCTACTGTGCCAACTTGCTGTGCTTTAGCCACCCGGCGCTCTGAGATGACCGAGATGACCGAGATGACTGGCTGATGCACCACCTGTGCCCCCTACTGTGCCAACTCGCTGTGCTTTAGCCACCCGCGCTCTGAGATGACTAAGATGACTGAGATGACTGGCTATGCACCACCTGTGCCCCTACTGTGCCAACTCGCTGTGCTTTAGCCACCCGGCGCTCTGAGATGACTGAGATGACTGGCTGATGCACCACCTGTGCCCCCTACTGTGCCAACTTGCTGTGCTTTAGCCACCCGGCGCTCACACGCACGCAGATATACACAAACAGATACGGCATTAAAAGACGCACCTACAACATTGTATTACAATACAGAGGGATGGGCCATTTGTATCTTTTCTTAGGGAGTTGCAGGTGGCAGCGGCTGGAGTGTCACCCGTTTGCCCACACCTCGATGGAGCAAAGCGCCGCTCGCCATCATGAAAGAACTCCCTCCGTGGATTACGGACTGGATGAGGTGAGCCATTTCTCACTTGGCGTCCACTCGTGAATCCTAGTGGCTTCCTTGAATGCAGCGGTTCTTTACCGTCACCGCAGCCTTGCGCCCCTGTGGTTTGAAATTCGTAATTTTTGTCTCGTGTCAATAAACACATAGGGGTTCAATCTTAATTTTGGAGCTTTCGTGACTGCGGGAATTGTTCTTTGGTTCTTTCGGTGAAGTCACGTCTAGAGATAAATAATAATAAAATAAAATAAAACATAATAAAATAATAATGTAATAATATAATATCACTTCCATTCTACGTGACTTTACCGAAAGAACCAAGAAGATGGATCCCTGCAGTCACGAAAGCTTTAAATCGAAAAATAAAGTAATAAATAAAATAATAGCATACTACGACGTTTCAATTGCAACACAATCATCATCATCGGCATAAAAGAAATAGCAACAAAAATCTAACTAGAAAACTATAGACAGACATACAAGCAGACAGACATCCTCTCTCTGTGTGTCCTTGTGATGTCTGTCTGCTTGTGTGTCTGTCTATAGTTTTCTAGTTAGATTTTTGTTGCTATTTCTTTTATGCCCGATGATGATGATTGCTTGTGTTGCAATCGAAACGTTGTAATATGCTATTATTTAATTATTACTTTATCTTTAGACGTGACTTACCGAAAGAACCAAAGAATAAAACACATAGGGGTTGATGAAACAAAGTGCTTCGATGATTTAACCTTCTACAAAATCCGGCCACGTCTTGGCAGAAAGAATCTCGTATCCCCCAGGGGGCGCATCTACCCCAGGCGAAGAATGACCACTGGTACTAACAGGGAGGGTTTTCCCTTTTTTCTGCCAACAAAACTGACACCTTTTGCAAGGAATCATGTCTACATTAAACACAATGCCTGCAGTCAAATGCAAACAAAAAACAACACTCTGATAATGTATGCATTGTTTTTGAAACTGATTGGTCCACACCAGAGGCAGCTTTCTTTAGAGCCTAGTCTCATATGGTGTTCGACCAGATGACGCCAAAAGGCGTTACACAGTTCAAGACAACGCACCATCAGAGTAACGAGAGCTCGGGGTGAGCAGCTACATCATGGGACCTCCTTTGCCAGTACCAACATATACTCATAGGGTTTTCCCTTTTTTCTGGCAAAACTGACACCTTTTGCAAGGACTCATGCTACATTAACCACAATAGTTGCAGTCAAATGCAAACAAAAAACAATACTCTGATCATTAATGTATGCATTGTTTTTGAAACTGATTGGTCCACACCAGAGGCAGCTTTCTTTAGAGCCTAGTCTCATATGGTGTTCGACCAGATGACGCCAAAAGGCGTTACACAGTTCAAGACAACACACCATCAGAGTAATGAGAGCTCGGGTGAGCAGCTACATCATGGGACCTCCTTTGCCAGTACCAACATATACTCATAGGGTTTTACCATTTTTTCTGGCAAAACTGACACCTTTTGCAAGGAATCATGTTACATTAACACAATAGTTGCAGTCAAATGCAAACAAAAAACAATACTCTGATAATTTATGCATTGTCCTTGAAACCGATTGGTCCACACCAGAGACAGCTTTCTTTAGAGCCTAGTCTCATATGGTGTTCGACCAGACGACGCCAAAAGGCGTTACACAGTTCAAAGACAACACACCACCAGAGTAACGAGAGCTCGGGGTGAGCAGCTACATCATGGGACCTCCTTTGCCAGTACCAACATATACTCATAGGGGTTTTACCATTTTTTCTGGCAAAACTGACACCTTTTGCAAGGACTCACGCTCACATTAACCACAATAGTTGCAGCAAATGCAAACAAAAAACATACTCATTTATGATGGCGTCATCTGGTCGACACCATATGAGATGGCTCCAAAGACGTCTCTGGTGTGGACCAAATTTGCAAGGACAGCAACATTATCAGAGTGTTGTGTTTTTTGTTTGCTTTGACTGCAAGTATTGTGGTTAATGTTTTTTGTAATTTTACCGTGCAATACAGTATTGTAATTAATACGTACACACAGTATATAGTTTATACAGTACGGTATTGTAAATTGCTCTGTGTTGCTAAATTATCACCGTTCTTTAAGACTCCTGGGTAGGCTATAGGCCATCTTCGACTTACGAAATTTTCGACTTACGATGGGGTCATCGTAACGCATCTCCGTCGTAAGTCGGGGACTGTCTGTGCATGTTGTTATAGTGAGAGTCGTAAGTAGGGGACTGCCTGTGCATGTTGTTATAGTGAGAATTGTAAGTAGGGGACTGTCTGTGCGTGTTGTTGTAGTGAGAGTCGTAAGTCGGGGACTGTCTGTGCGTGTTGTTATAGTGAGAGTCGTAAGTCGGGGACTGTCTGTGCGTGTTGTTATAGTGAGAGTCGTAAGTCGGGGACTGTCTGTGCGTGTTGTTGTAGTGAGTCGTAAGTCGGGGACTGTCTGTGCATGTTGTTATAGTGAGAGTCGTAAGTCGGGGACTGCTGTGCGTGTTGTTATAGTGAGAGTCGTAAGTCGGGACTGTCTGTGCATGTTGTTATAGTGAGAGTCGTAAGTAGGGGACTGCCTGTGCGTGTTGTTATAGTGAGAGTCGTAAGTCGGGGACT
Source organism: Lethenteron camtschaticum (assembly GCA_018977245.1). NCBI lineage: Eukaryota > Metazoa > Chordata > Hyperoartia > Petromyzontiformes > Petromyzontidae > Lethenteron > Lethenteron camtschaticum. Next base: position 43,240 of record WFAB01002156.1, read on the forward strand.
GTCTGTGCATGTTGTTATAGTGAGAGTCGTAAGTCGGGACTGCCTGTACATGTTGTTATAGTGAGAGTCGTAAGTCGGGGACTGTCTGTGCATGTTGTTATAGTGAGAGTCGTAAGTCGGGACTGCTGTGCATGTTGTTATAGTGAGTGTCGTAAGTCGGGGACTGCTGTACATGTTGTTATAGTGAGAGTCGTAAGTCGGGGACTGTCTGTGCATGTTGTTATAGTGAGTGTCGTAAGTCGGGACTGCTGTACATGTTGTTATAGTGAGCGTCGTAAGTCGGGGACTGTCTGTGCATGTTGTTATAGTGAGAGTCGTAAGTCGGGGACTGTCTGTGCATGTTATTATAGTGAGAGTCGTAAGTCGGGGACTGTCTGTGCATGTTGTTGTAGTGAGAGTCGTAAGTCGGGGACTGTCTGTGCATGTTGTTATAGTGAGAGTCGTAAGTCGGGGACTGTCTGTGCATGTTGTTATAGTGAGAGTCGTAAGTCGGGGACTGCCTGTGCGTGTTGTTATAGTGAGAGTCGTAAGTCGGGGACTGTCTGTGCGTGTTGTTATAGTGAGAGTCGTAAGTAGGGGACTGTCTGTGCATGTTGTTATAGTGAGAGTCGTAAGTCGGGGACTGCTGTCATGTTGTTATAGTGAGTGTCGTAAGTCGGGGACTGCTGTACATGTTGTTATAGTGAGAGTCGTAAGTCGGGGACTGTCTGTGCATGTTGTTATAGTGAGTGTCGTAAGTCGGGGACTGCTGTACATGTTGTTATAGTGAGCGTCGTAAGTCGGGGACTGTCTGTGCATGTTGTTATAGTGAGAGTCGTAAGTCGGGGACTGTCTGTGCATGTTTTATAGTGAGAGTCGTAAGTCGGGGACTGTCTGTGCATGTTGTTGTAGTGAGAGTCGTAAGTCGGGGACTGTCTGTGCATGTTGTTATAGTGAGAGTCGTAAGTCGGGGACTGTCTGTGCATGTTGTTATAGTGAGAGTCGTAAGTCGGGGACTGCCTGTGCGTGTTGTTATAGTGAGAGTCGTAAGTCGGGGACTGTCTGTGCATGTTGTTATAGTGAGAGTCGTAAGTCGGGGACTGTCTGTGCATGTTATTATAGTGAGAGTCGTAAGTCGGGGACTGTCTGTGCATGTGTTATAGTGAGAGTCGTAAGTCGGGGACTGTCTGTGCATGTTGTTATAGTGAGAGTCGTAAGTCGGGGACTGTCTGTGCGTGTTGTTATAGTGAGAGTCGTAAGTCGGGGACTGTCTGTGCATGTTGTTGTAGTGAGAGTCGTAAGTCGGGGACTGTCTGTGCATGTTGTTATAGTGAGAGTCGTAAGTCGGGGACTGTCTGTGCGTGTTGTTGTAGTGAGTCGTAAGTAGGGGACTGTCTGTGCGTGTTGTTATAGTGAGAGTCGTAAGTAGGGGACTGTCTGTGCATGTTGTTATAGTGAGAGTCGTAAGTCGGGGACTGTCTGTGCATGTTGTTATAGTGAGAGTCGTAAGTCGGGGACTGTCTGTGCATGTTGTTATAGTGAGAGTCGTAAGTAGGGGACTGTCTGTGCATGTTGTTATAGTGAGAGTCGTAAGTCGGGGACTGTCTGTGCGTGTTGTTATAGTGAGAGTCGTAAGTCGGGGACTGCTGTGCATGTTGTTATAGTGAGAGTCGTAAGTCGGGGACTGTCTGTGCGTGTTGTTGTAGTGAGAGTCGTAAGTAGGGGACTGTCTGTGCATGTTGTTATAGTGAGAGTCGTAAGTCGGGGACTGTCTGTGCATGTTGTTATAGTGAGAGTCGTAAGTAGGGGACTGTCTGTGCATGTTGTTATAGTGAGAGTCGTAAGTCGGGGACTGTCTGTGCATGTTGTTATAGTGAGAGTCGTAAGTCGGGGACTGCTGTACATGTTATAGTGAGAGTCGTAAGTCGGGGACTGCCTGTGCGTGTTGTTGTAGTGAGAGTCGTAAGTCGGGGACTGTCTGTGCATGTTGTTATAGTGAGAGTCGTAAGTCGGGGACTGTCTGTGCATGTTGTTATAGTGAGAGTCGTAAGTCGGGGACTGTCTGTGCATGTTATAGTGAGATCGTAAGTCGGGGACTGTCTGTGCATGTTGTTATAGTGAGAGTCGTAAGTAGGGGACTGTCTGTGCATGTTGTTATAGTGAGAGTCGTAAGTAGGGGACTGTCTGTGCATGTTGTTATAGTGAGAGTCGTAAGTCGGGGACTGTCTGTGCATGTTGTTATAGTGAGAGTCGTAAGTCGGGGACTGTCTGTGCATGTTGTTATAGTGAGAGTCGTAAGTCGGGGACTGCCTGTACACACCGTTGTTATCATATCACGTGGAAAATCGCATGAGCTGCAGCGTTCCATTCGCAAGGGTGTCCCAGGGTGACACCAAGTAAGTTCGAAACGGCGGATTTACTTGAGATCGGTGTGAACTGGATCGTGACTTAAAGCTTTCGTCACTTCAGGAATCCATATTCTTTGGGTCTTTCGGTGAAGTCGGGTAGATAGAAAATACAATGAAAATAAAAATAATAAAATTAAATAAATAAAAAAAAATAATCAATTGAAAATGATTAAAGCAAAAAACCACGACGTTTCGATCGCAACGCATCAACATAATTTATGAATGTGTTCAGTTAGAAAATAACAATAAGTAAACCCGTAAAAACAAAGTTTTTCACTCTAAATCCTTTATATGCGTGGCGGCTAGAGTCCTCTCGTCCTCTGGCTTGAGATGGCTGCCACCTATGGGTCAGATGATTGTCTGCCACCATTAAGCAATTGGTAATTAAATATTTATTTGTTTTCCCTAAAAGTGTAAAATTTTGGAAAAAATTTCACGAAATTAATTGTCACGCACAACGAGTCTGTGTGCAAAATGTCAGCTCGATTGGATCACGGGAAGTGGGTTAAAAAACGACCGAAAGATTTGCACGGTCGAAGCAAGCAGCACGCAAGCAAGCAAGCGAACTTAATATAAAGGATTTAAAAAACGACGACGTTTTGACCGCAAGGCAAACGTCGCTTCCTGTCGACTTGAGCTCGATTGGCGGTGACGAGGCTGCGCTGTCTTCACAGGCGTCACAACAGACGAGGGGCGCCTACAAAGACGGCCCAAGAAGCACGCGACATGGGTACGTACGCAAGGGGTCTGTGGGCGCAGTGCGATCACACTCGTGGCTACTCGTGGCGGGCTAGACCTGGCCACGCGATACGGCATCGTCATACGGGACGTCCCGTAACCCGCTGAAATGTGCGTACGTTTATTTGCGTGTAGTTTTTCTTATTTGCAGATGTTTTTATTTCCCTCGTGACCTTTCCCCGTGTTCACAATCAACGTGTTTGGGTGTTAGATCGCCGCGTTATTTATAAATGTGTCGTAACCCTCCACCACCCGACACGGCCAATCGGTAAAAAAGTGTCACGTTGACAAAAGACAAAATAGTTCGCTGCTTTAGCCCCACACCGGTGTGTGTTGAAGCGTGAAACCACAAAGTTTACAATTTGAGTAGCGCTGTGACGTTTCGCTGGTAATTGCATCCAGCAGCATCATCGGGCAATTCGGCAGAATGTTGAGCAGCAGCAGCAGCAGGTGACGTCATCACTAACTGGTGATGACGTCACCCTGCTGCTTGTATAGAGCAGCAGCAGCAGCAGGGTGACGTCATCACTAACTAGCGATGACGTCACCCTGCTGCTTATATAGAGCAGCAGCAGCAGCAGGGTGACGTCATCACTAACTAGTGATGACGTCACCCTGCTGCTTATATAGAGCAGCAGCAGCAGGGTGACGTCATCACTAACTAGTGATGACGTCACCCTGCTGCTTATATAGAGCAGCAGGGTGACGTCATCGTTAACTAGTGATGACGTCACCCTGCTGCTTGTATAGAGCAGCAGCAGCAGGGTGACGTCACGTTAACTAGTGATGACGTCACCCTGCTGCTGCTTATATAGAGCAGCAGCAGCAGGGTGACGTCATCACTAACTAGTGATGACGTCACCCTGCTGCTGCTTATATAGAGCAGCAGCAGCAGGGTGACGTCATCGTTAACTAGCGATGACGTCACCCTGCTGCTTATATAGAGCAGCAGCAGCAGGGTGACGTCATCACTAACTAGTGATGACGTCACCCTGCTGCTTATATAGAGCAGCAGCAGCAGGGTGACGTCATCACTAACTAGTGATGACGTCACCCTGCTGCTTATATAGAGCAGCAGGGTGACGTCATCGTTAACTAGTGATGACGTCACCCTGCTGCTTGTATAGAGCAGCAGCAGCAGGGTGACGTCATCACTAACTAGTGATGACGTCATCCTGCTGCTTATATAGAGCAGCAGCAGCAGGGTGACGTCATCACTAACTAGTGATGACGTCACCCTGCTGCTTATATAGAGCAGCAGCAGCAGGGTGACGTCATCACTAACTAGTGATGACGTCACCCTGCTGCTTATATAGAGCACAGCAGCAGCAGCAGGGTGACGTCATCACTAACTAGTGATGACGTCACCCTGCTGCTTGTATAGAGCAGCATGGTGACGTCATCACTAACTAGTGATGACGTCCCCTGCTGCTTATATAGAGCAGCAGCAGCAGCAGGGTGACGTCATCACTAACTAGTGATGACGTCACCCTGCTGCTTGTATAGAGCAGCATGGTGACGTCATCACTAACTAGTGATGACGTCACCCTGCTGCTTATATAGAGCAGCAGGGTGACGTCATCACTAGTTAGTGATGACGTCACCCTGCTGCTTGTATAGAGCAGCATGGTGACGTCATCACTAACTAGTGATGACGTCACCCTGCTGCTTATATAGAGCAGCAGGGTGACGTCATCACTAACTAGTGATGACGTCACCCTGCTGCTTGTATAGAGCAGCATGGTGACGTCATCACTAACTAGTGATGACGTCACCCTGCTGCTTATATAGAGCAGCAGGGTGACGTCATCACTAACTAGTGATGACGTCACCCTGCTGCTTGTATAGAGCAGCATGGTGACGTCATCACTAACTAGTGATGACGTCACCCTGCTGCTGCTTATATAGAGCAGCAGCAGCAGCAGGTGACGTCATCGTTAACTAGTGATGACGTCACCCTGCTGCTGCTTATATAGAGCAGCAGCAGCAGCAGGTGACGTCATCACTAACTAGTGATGACGTCACCCTGCTGCTGCTTATATAGAGCAGCAGCAGCAGCAGGTGACGTCATCACTAACTAGTGATGACGTCACCCTGCTGCTTATATAGAGCAGCAGCAGCAGGGTGACGTCATCATTAACTGATGATGACGTCACCCTGCTGCTTGTATAGAGCAGCAGCTGCAGGGTGACGTCATCGTTAACTAGTGATGACGTCACCCTGCTGCTTATATAGAGCAGCAGCAGCAGGGTGACGTCATCACTAACTAGTGATGACGTCACCCTGCTGCTTGTATAGAGCAGCAGCAGCAGGGTGACGTCATCGTTAACTGATGATGACGTCACCCTGCTGCTTGTATAGAGCAGCAGCAGCAGGGTGACGTCATCGTTAACTAGTGATGACGTCACCCTGCTGCTTATATAGAGCAGCAGCAGGGTGACGTCATCACTAACTAGTGATGACGTCACCCTGCTGCTTATATAGAGCAGCAGCAGCAGCAGGGTGACGTCATCGTTAACTAGTGATGACGTCACCCTGCTGCTGCTTATATAGAGCAGCAGCAGCAGCAGCAGGGTGACGTCATCACTAACTAGTGATGACGTCACCCTGCTGCTTATATAGTGACGTCATCATTGACTCATTAACTCATCAGGTGCAACGATGTGAGGCGGGGTTATTGTAATTATATACTCGATTAAACTTTGCCCCGTATCTTTATGCCGATCGTCATTGGTGGCGACAGCTGTTCGCGTGCCGAACGACCGAAACTGTTCCGTGATTTTCGTGTTTGATCGCGTAAATATGCGCGCGTCGTTAAACGCGCCACCGCCCAATACAGCCGAGCGGAAGGTTTGCCACGTAGTGAAAGCGCTCCAACTCGTTACTAGTTCGGCGCACTGGTGTGTCGGAGAGTCAGCTCACAACATTTACGATTCGAGTAGCTGTGACGTTTCGCCGGTAACCACAACACTTGGCACCATCAGGCGACAGCCGCAGAGTTGTGGAGAAATCCTCCTCGTGTTTCGGTCTCAAATAGAGGGGATCAGTGTGACATCGTCACTTGTGTGGGCCAATCCGGTGCGAAGACCAGAGGTGTGGGAGGGTTAATGCGAGTGTAGTGTTGTAAGGACGGACTTCTGGACTTCTTTATGGCACACACTGTTTATTATCTTAACACACAGCCCCTATCGCACTAAGGGGGTATACGGTCCCCTCACCCGTTACCCTCAGAAGGTACAAGCCTCCGACCTTGCAGGCTGTCTAATCTCCCTGCTCTCCCAGCGTCCTCTGGCTGGACCTAGGGCAGCGGTCGGGAACCTATGGCCGCGAGCCACACATGGCTCTTCCGGTGACGGCATATGGCTCCCAGACAATTTTGAGTTGAAAAAAATAAAAAATAAAAATAAAATCAGTTTGGAACTGATTTTAAAATACTTGTGATATTGCTTAATAATATGTGTCATTTTAAAGTGAACAGAAATTAGTTTTGAAGATAAAATTTCTCGGGTCACGGGTCCGTGACCAGAAGTCGCATTAAAAGTAAGACATATTTATTTATTACACATTAAAATACTATATGGCTCTCAATGAAATATATTTAGAAATATTTGGCTTTTATGGCTCTCCCAGTCAAAAAGGTTCACGACCCCTGACCTAGGGGATCTCTCCCCGACCGCTGGTGACTCTGAGCCCGAGCCCTGACGAGGGCTGGAGGGCTTGGTCCAGGGTCCTAGACGTCTTCGGCCGACTTGGGTCTTCGTGTAGCAGAACTCCTCCAGAGCTCTCAGCGCTCCGGCTTTTGTTCGGGCCGGGTTGTCCAATCCCCGGCCACCTTGTGGGACCCTCCGATTGGTCCTTCCCAATCTGGCGTTTGGATCCTACCTCACCCCATTGACCCTGACCGTTTGATTGAGCGGGAAACCTTGTTTACGATCAGCTCTCACAGTTTGCGAACAGCGAGTAGTTACCACCACTACACGTGCATCTACATCAGAATGGATATCCGTTACCGGTTGGATTACTAATAGGGTAATCGACAGACATGGTCGCGAAAGCCTACGGGTTAAACAAAGTAGCTTTTATTCTTAGGTTGTTTCGGTAAAGTCACCGTGTAGGTAAAACATTAAAATTAATAAGAGTAAAATAAAAATCACGACGTTTCGGAGGCAACACAAGCTTCCGTCTTCAGGTGGAACCGTCACAGCCACGACAGCCGTATCAAGTAAATGAGAGATTTCAGGAGCTACCACTCCGATTATATAATGGTTGGAGAGGGGGGTAAGGGCCAGTACGGCATACTTTTTATTAATACGGTAAGGTGAGGCTTAAGAGGCTGAGCCTTTGTTATGGAGAGGTACGGTTTGTGACTAAGCCTGGCCTACGTAACAATAGTGTGAAAAAAGAAACAAACTAAAACATGGTAAAACAAGCCTGGCTGTCTATCAATAACCTGTAATAGTTGTCTGTCAAGTAAGATGGTCCAAATAAGTGTAGTTCAATCTTTTTGCATGGTTAATCACATCTTTCCAATGGCTACTCAGTTTGTAACCATCATCACGGTTGAAATTATGTCTGTGTTTGTATATTTGTATGGCTTCGTGTACAAACCTTTGATGGTAGCCAGGAGGTTTGCAGAGAACCTTGGTCTCGGAAAAGACAATTTCATGAGAGCCCACCGAGTTGTAGCAATGATCGGCAACGGCCGAAGAATCAGTTCTGCCGTGTTTCAGATCTGACTTGTGCTCGTAACGTTTGTGTCTTTAAGAAGAAGAAGTAGAAGATGAAGATGAAGCAATGGACACAGGCCACATGGAGCCCGAGACCGGCACCGCCAACCCCTGTGGATGAATCAGGTACCGCAAACTATGGGAACCTCATTTGCCAGTAAAAATATGATAATTGTTTTTTTACCCTTCTATCTGGCAACAAAACTGACACCTTTTTACAAGGAGTCATGTTTGCATAGACAGCAATACCTGCAGTCATAATACAAACTAAAGAACATAACTCTGATAATGTGCACATTATCAGAGTTATGTCTTTTGTGCACCACTTGAGTGCGTAGGGGCCCTCACCGTTCAATTCTTGTGAGCGTCGCTACGAGCCGATTGCCCGCGGGTGTTTGGCGAGGGGGTCCTTTGGTGCGAAGAATTAACGGCGGAGAAATCTTGAGTTCGAAATCGAGCGAGGCGAGACGTTTAACGACCGTAACATCTTCTTGGTTCTTTCGGTAAAGTCGTCACGTAGAAGGGAAGTAATAAAATAATAAAATAAACACAATAAAATAATTCTCACGACGTTTCGGCCACAACGCAAGCAGCCGTCTTCAGGTGAAGAATGAACACTGCCAAGCTTGGAGCTTATATATAAGCTTTTGTTAAGGCGCTCTTCTTCCACCTCCAACCCAGCTTATATATAAGCTCCAAGCTTGGCAGTGTCTCATTCTTCACCTGAGGACGGCTGCTTGCGTTGTGGCCGAAACGTCGTGAGAATTGTTCTATTATGTTTTATTTTATTATTTTATTACTTCCCTTCTACGTGACTTTACCGAAAGAACCAAGAAGACGAATCCCTGCAGTCACGAAAGCTTTACATCGAAATTTGACCGTAACACGCCGAGACAAGATTACGAGCGATCACCGATGGACACATCTGACGCGCTAAACGGTAGATGGCATGTGTGTGTCACGGTGTTTGCTTGTGTTGTTATCGCGATGTGTCTATTTGTTTATATATTCAGGAATCAATTGGACGTCCCAAGTCATCTGCTTCCACCAGAGGAAAATATCTTCTTCTCAAGCCACGCCTTCCACATCTGCGCCACGAGGAGATGGCACATTAGCACAGGAATACCACACAGCAGCACAAGCAGATGGCGTAGCAGAAGGAGATGATGTAGCAGGAGATGATGTAGCAGGAGGAGATGTAGCAGGAGGAGATGTAGCAGGAGGAGATGATATAACAGAATGATGAATAACAAGATTATATAACAGAAGATGATTATATAACAGAAGATGATTATATAACAGAAGATGATTATATAACAGAAGATGATGACATAACAGAAGGAGATGTAGCAGAAGGAGATGATGTAGCACAGGAATACCACACAGCAGCACAAGCAGATGGCGTAGCAGCACAAGCAGATGGTGTAGCACAAGCAGATGGTGTAGCACAAGAGATGGTGTAGCAGGAGATGGTGTAGCAGGAGATGGTGTAGCAGGAGATGTGTAGCAGGAGATGGTGTAGCAGGAGATGGTGTAGCAGGAGATGGTGTAGCAGGAGATGGTGTAGCAGGAGATGGTGTAACAGGAGATGGTGTAGCACAGGAATACACACATCAGCACAAGCAGATTGTAGCAGGAGATGGTGTAGCAGGAGATGGTGTAGCAGGAGGAGATGATGTAGCAGGAGATGGTGTAGCAGAAGATGGTGTAGCACAAGAAGATGAGTAGCAGAAGGCGATGACATAGCACAAGGAGATGATGTAGCAGAAGATGATATAACAGAAGGCGATGATGTAGCAGGAGATGTGTAGCAGGAGATGATGTAGCACAAGAAGATTGTGCAGCAGAAGAAGATTACATAACAGAAGGAGATGACATAACAGCAGGAGATGATGTAGCAGGAGATGGTGTAGCACAAGAAGATTGTGCAGCAGAAGGAGATGACATAACAGAAGGAGATGACATAACAGCAGGAGATGATGTAGCAGGAGATTGTGCAGCAGAAGGAGATTGTGCAGCAGAAGGAGATTACATAACAGCAGGAGATGACATACAGCAGGAGATGATGTAGCAGGAGATGGTGTAGCACAAGAAGATTGTGCAGCAGAAGGAGATTACATAACAGCAGGAGATGACATAACAGCAGGAGATGATGTAGCAGGAGATGGTGTAGCACAAGAAGATTGTGCAGCAGAAGGAGATGATGCAGCACAAGGAGATGACATAACAGAAGGAGATGACATAACAGAAGGAGATGACGCAGCACAAGAAGAGTACATGGCAGCACATGACGATGACGACATGATGTCCCAAGGTAACCCATTTCCCAACAATCAACAGCTCGCGATGTGATATTGATAACCGGGTGGTGGTGGTGGTGGTGGATAGGCGCGTGGCCTGTAATCCATCACCGTGGTGGCAACGCGGGTTGCTGGATGGACGCAGAAATGTTGCGCGCGGGTGTCGAATAGGTGCCATGGCGTAGTTCGAGACAGACCGGTGCCTCGCGAACTTTTCTCATTCCACACGGCAACATGTTCAAGCTCGCTCGGCCCTCAGCGGTGAGCACGTGGAACCGACTAGAAGCTTTCGCGACTGCAAGGATTCATACTCTTAGTTCTTTCGGTAAAGTCACCGCGTAGGTAAAAAAATGAAATTGAAATTAATAAAAAATCACGACGTTTCGGAAGCAACGGAAGCTTGCGTTGCCTCCAAAACGTCGTGATTTTTTTTATTAATTTTAATTTCATTTTTTACCTACATGGTGACTTTACCGAAAGAACTAAGAGCACGTGGAAGCGACTTGAAGCTTTCGCGACTGCAAGGATTCATACTCTTAGTTCTTTCGGTAAAGTCACCGCGTAGGTAAAAAAATGAAATTGAAATTAATAAAAAAATCACGACGTTTCGGAGGCAACGGAAGCTTGCGTTGCCTCCAAAACGTCGTGATTTTTTTATTAATTTTAATTTCATTTTTTTACCTACATGGTGACTTTACCGAAAGAACTAAGAGCACGTGGAAGCGACTAGAAGCTTTCGCGACTGCAAGGATTCATACTCTTAGTTCTTTCGGTAAAGTCACCGCGTAGGTAAAAAAATTAAATTAAAATTAACAAAAAAATCACGACGTTTCGGAAGCAACGGAAGCTTGCGCTGCCTCCGAAACGTCGTGAATTTTTTATTAATTTTAATTTCATTTTTTTACCTACGCGGTGACTTTACCGAAAGAACTAAGAGCACGTGGAAGCGACTTGCGCACGAGCGGCCGAGGGAGTTGAGAGGAACCCGGGGGGGTGGTGGGGACTGACGGCCGTGCACCTCGCTTTGCCGTGACCAACGGAGAGTGCCAGTGGGAGTAGCGGGGGCTGGTGGGGAGGGTGGGGCTGGGTGGGGGGTGGGAGGGGTGGGGCTGGGTGGGAGGGTGGGTCTGGGTGGGGGGTGGGAGTAGTGGGGGACTGGGTTGGCCACTGAACGGCACGGAGGGTTCGTCTGGCCTTAGCTTGTGGAGTGCGAGGGTCTTTGCTTTCCTATAAAACTGGTAGGAACCTCCTGGTTATAGCAGCCCACAGGGGATTGTTGTGTCCGTCCGTCCGTCCGTCCGCCGTGCATCCAAAAATGGGAGGGGTGGGGCTGGGTGGAGAGGGGAGGGTGGGGAGGGGCTGGGTGGGGAGGGTGGGTGGGTGGGGAGTGGGAGGGTGGGGCTGGGTGGGGAGGGTGGGTCTGGGTGGGGGTAGGAGGAGTGGGGCTGGGTGGGTAGGGTGGGGAGGGCTGGGAGGGGAGGGTGGGGAGGGGCTGGGGGGGAGGGTGGGGAGGGGCTGGGAGGGGGGGTGGGGAGGGGCTGGGTGGGAGGGGTGGGAGGGGGCTGGGAGGGGAGGGTGGGGAGGGGTTGGGTGGGGAGGGGGGGGTGGGCTGGGTGGGAGGGTGGGTCTGGGTGGGGGGTAGGAGGAGTGGGGCTGGAGGGATGGGGCTGGGAGGGGGCTGGGGCTGGGTGGGGAGGGGCTGGTCACCCCTGAGGTCGCAAACGGTTTTGATTCCTTACCCGTACCCGGCCGTACCCGTACCTACCCGTA
>WFAB01002157.1:0-55011 GCA_018977245.1 Lethenteron camtschaticum
GGGAGGGGCTGGGTGGGGAGGGAGGGGCTGGGTGGGAGGGAGGGGAGGGCTGGGTGGGGGAGGGGCTGGGGGGGACCGAGGATGGGTGGGGTGAGAGGCTGGGTGTGGGTGGGTGGTGGCTGGTCACCGTGGTGCCCTTAAAAACTCAACGTTTCCTACTCACGCCGGCTTGTGCCCGCCCTCACAGTCGGCATATTTGCGGAATAACCACGTTGCCCTGGCCGCGTTGACCCTGCAGGCCATTGACGCGAGCAACCCAGCGTCACTACCAGCTCCTCCGCAGCAGCAGGACAATGTGTTGTGACGGTGCGGACTGCTGCGTTGTGTTTCACACGACACAGGATTGACGACGGGAGGAGAAGGGCACGGTGGGTTCACGGCTCCACAAGCAAGCAGCGGCAGCAGCGCAGCAGTAAGCAGCAGCAGCAGCAGCAGCAGCCAGCAGCACAGCAGCAGCAGCAGCTAGCAAGAACTTGCCGGCCACATGTCGCTGCGATGTGTCGCGTTGCTGTTGCTCTCTCGCTCTCTTCCAAGGTGATGATCACCGCCGCCGTGAACATCGAGCATCCAGCAGCATCCCCCCCCCCCCATCCGATCGTGGTTCGGCTTCACCGTGTCAATCGTCGTCTGTAGACGCGGAAGATTCGTGCCCACCTCACACTACACTACACTATACACTACACTATACACTACACTATAATACACTATACACTACACTATACACTACTATACACTGCACTACTATACATTACACTATACACTACACTATACACTATACACTACACTATACACTACACACTACTATACACTTCACTACTACACTACACTATACACTACTTTACACTACACTATATACTACACTATACACTACTTTACACTTCACTAATACACTACACTATACACTACACTATACACTACACTACTATACACACTACTACACTACACTACTATACACTACACTACTTTACACTACACTATACACTACACTATACACTACACTATTATACACTATACACTACACTACTATACACTGCACTACTATACACTGCACTACTATACATTACACTATACACTACACTACTATACACTACACTATACACTACACACTACTATACACTTCACTACTACACTACACTATACACTACACTATACACTACTTTACACTCATCATCATCATGGCTTGGCTTCGCGAACGAAGATCTAGGAAGGACATCCACGTCTTCTGCAGGCACGCTGGTGGCTGAAGAGGCCTATGCGGGACAAGCAGGTCCTGCCACAACAGCTGCAAGTATAGGTCTCATCTGGGATGGGTGCTGAGGGATCATGGTTCTTCCTCCTTCTCCTTTTGTCCTCCATACGGGCCCTGTGGGTATCTTCGAAGAAGGAGGTGGCCTGGTGGACTGTGTGCCGCCAGGAGTTGCGATCAGCTGCTTGTGTTGCCCACTGACGGTGATCGATGCAGCAAGCAGTGAGGGACTTCTTCAGGGAGTCTTTGTATCGCTTTCGTGGTGCCCCTATGTCGCGATGGCCAGAGGACAGTTCCCCATACAGCACAATCTTAGGCAAGCGGTGGTTCTCCATCCTGGCGATGTGCCCTGCCCAACGAAGCTGTGTCTTGAGGACCATGGCCTCGATGCTGATGACCTTCGCTGACTTGAGGACTTCAGTGTTGGCGACGAAGTCACTCCAGTGAATATTGAAGATTGTGCGGAGGCAGCGCTGATGGAAACGCTCGAGGAGACTCAGGTGACGACGGTACGTGACCCAGGACTCAGCGCCATACAGGAGAGTTGTCAGCACAACAGCTTTGTAGACGTTGACCTTTGTGGCTCTTTTAAGGTTTCTGTTGTTCCAGACACGTTTGTATAGTCTGCCAAATGCACTGTTTGCCTTGGCCAGCCTGTTGTCGACTTCGTTGTCGATCTTGGCGTCAGACGAGATGACGCACCCCAAGTAGCTGAACTGGTGGACAGCTTTCAGTTTCTGTTTGTTCAATGAAGATGCTTGGTGGATGGTGCTCCTCATGGGGTGCGGACTGATGAAGAACTTCAGTCTTCCTCAGGCTGACTTCAAGGCCGAAGATCTGAGCTGTTTTCGCAAAACAGGACGTAATTCGCTGCATAGCTGCCTCTGTATGAGCAAGGAGGGCGGCATCGTCAGCAAAAAGCAGCTCCCTGATCAGTTGCTCCATGGTCTTTGTGTGGGCCTGCAAACGCCTCAGGTTGAACACGCTCCCGTCGAGACGAAAACGGATGTATACGCCATCAGCGTCGTCGAGGTCCTCTGTGACCTGCTGGAGCATCATGCTGAACAAAATGGTGAACAGCGTGGGAGCAAGAACACAGCCCTGTTTCACGCCGTTTGCAATAGTGAAGGGCTGCGAGAGATTGTTGCTATGTCTGACTTGTCCAAGCTGGTCTTCATGAAGCTGGACGATCATGGTGAGGAACTTCGGTGGGCAGCCTAGCTTGTACAGGATTTTCCAAAGTCCCTGCCTGCTCACGGTGTCAAATGCTTTTGTCAGGTCCACAAAGGTGACGTACAGTGCTTTGTTTTGCTCCCGGCACTTTTCCTGAATCTGCCTCAGGACAAACACCATGTCTGTGGTTCCCCGGTTGGCTCTAAAGCCACACTGGGTCTCTGGGAGGTGATCTTCAGCTATTGCGGGTACCAGTCTATTCAGCAGTACTCTTGCGAGGATTTTGCTGGCGACGGACAGAAGTGTTATGCCACGATAATTGGAACAGTCTGGATTTCTCCCCTTTGTTCTTGTACAGGGTGATGATGACTGATACACTACACTATACACTACACTATACACTACTTTACACTACACTACACACTACACTATACACTACACTATACACTACTTTACACTACACTATACACTTCACTAATACACTACACTATACACTACACTACTATACACTACACTATACACTACTATACACTACACTATACACTGCACTATACACTACACTATACACTACACTATATACTACACTGTACACTACACTATACACTACACTACTATACACTACGATACACTACAGTAATATACTCTGCACTAATATATACTGCTGCACAATACATTATACACTACACTACAGTACTATAAACTACACTATACACTACATACACTACACTACTATACACTACACTACTATACACTACACTACTATACACTACACTACTATACACTACACTATACACTACACTATACACTACACCACTATACACAGTCTGCAGCGTGACTTGCGTGCGATGACCGTCATCGCCGCAGGCGTCGAAGCGGCGATCTCCGTGGCGGTGACCCCGCTGGTGGAGGTGGAGCTGGGAAGCCCGCTGGTGATCCCCTGCACGGTCACCAGCTCCGTGGGCGATGAGGTGGTCACCCAGTGGTTCATCGTGAGTAGCGCCACCCCCACCCCACCCCACCCACACGCACACCGCTCGGCCACGTACGTCGTATGCCCTGCCCAGAGACTCACACTGTCACCCATAGACTCAGCACTGCACCATAGACTCAACACTGCTACATAGACTCAACACTGCACCATAGACTCAGCACTGCTACATAGACTCAACACTGCACCATAGACTCAACACTGCCCATAGACTCAACACTGCTACATAGACTCAGCACTGCCCATAGACTCCAACCCCCCCCCCCCCGGCACAGATTTCACGATCTTCGCGAACGAGGATCTCGTACCGCGACGCGCGACTCTTCGTGGCGGACGTGGGCACCGGCTACGAGAGCCGCATCGACGCTCGGCGCAGCGACTCCGCGCTGGCGCTGAGCGCGACGGAGACCGCTGACGAGCGCCACTTCGTTGCCAGGCGCTGGCGGGGCGCGCCGGCGTGGCCGAAGCCACCGCAAGCGTGCGGGTCTTTTGTAAGCGAGTGCACGGGCCACTTTCTACTCCCCTACTTATGGACGTTACAGCAGAGACTCCCTACTTACGGACGTTGCGACGTGGACTCCCCTACTTACGGACGTCGCTAAAGAGACTCCCCTACTTACGGACGTCGCTACAGAGACCCAACTTACGGACATTACGACAGAGACTCCCCTACTTACGGGCGTCGCTAAAGAGACTCCCCTACTTACGGACATTGCTACAGAAACTCCCCTACTTACGGACATTACGACAGAGACTCCCCTACTTAAGGATGTCGCAAAAGAGACTCCCCTACTTACGGACATTACCACATGGGCTTACCCGCTTACGAATTCTCTACTGACGAACGAGTCGTGATCTACGGGGTCTACGCTCGCTAGTCGATTTTGCACGCGAGTCAAACTTTACTCCTGTCGATTCTAACGTGTTGTACGGCGTGTAAAGCACCACTACTATACACTACACACGACTACACACTATACATTACACACTACCACACTACACTATACACTACACTATACTACTATACACTACTATACACTACACTATACACTACACTACTATACTACTATACACTACTACACTATACACTACACTACACACGACGTTTCGGAGTCAAGTTGGACTCGCAAGCAAACGGCCGATGACGTCCCAGCGACGTTTGACGCACAGAGCGGCCCCTCCCCCCTCCCCCGTGTCCCTCCCAGCGGCCCCACGGTGGCCGTGGCTGCGAGCCAGTGGCCCAAGCTGCTCAACCAGCAGCAGCACAAGGTGAGCAGCCCGCGGCCTGCGGGGACTTTCTTTCATTTCTCACTCTGCCTTGTCGTCGCTCCGTCTCCCGCTGCTCCGTCTCTTGGGGTGGCTTTGTTACCTTAACGGCGTTGCGGAGACGCACGCACCCCCACCCCCCCCCCCCGGCTGCGGTGCTGTAGACGCCACCGATTCGTGATTCTAACGTGGTTTAGTTTTAGTTGGGAGATGTTGACTACCTCGCCTGGTGCACAGGAGGTCGTGGGTTCGTATATAGTGTAGTGTATAGTGTAGTGTATAGTGTATAGTAGTGTATAGTATGTAGTGTAGTGTATAGTGTAGTGTATAGTGTATAGTAGTGTATAGTAGTGTAATAAAGGACTCTTTCACTGTGTCTGTCTCCGTTGTCCTTTATTTGGGTTCTTTACAACTTTGCCCCACACGGCCCTCGCTCAGAGCCTTCTCCGTCTCCAGCTTGGCAGCTGCCGTCGCTCACGTAGCCTTCTCCTCACTCCCGATGCAGCTCCGCTGCTGGCTCTCCTCTCAGCCTCTCCGCCTCTGGTGCAGTCTCTCAGCTGCTCTCTCTGCAGCCCCACCGCTGCTCTCTGGTTCCCCCGTGCCCGGACACCGCTGGCCAACGGTGCCTCCTCCCGTCTTGTGGCGATCGTGCCACTCTCCACCCTCTGCCCTGCGTGGCCTCCTCCTGTCTTTATTCTTACACTCTCCCCTCGTCTCTTCCGGTTACCGCCCTTAAGAGCTTTCTCTTCTCCCCCACGTGACCTAACCCCTCCCCCAGTTACGTCATATCCGCGAGGCCGTTTACGCCCGCATTACACCACCCTCCCCCGTGGAGAAAATTTCAGCCGTCCTCGGCTAAGCAACCACAAGTAATGCGGGCGACCACCAACCATCAGACATGCAAGGACAACGAAGCATACAATAAATATAACAATAACAACAAGAACAAGAACAGTATCAATCAACGAAAAGTAAGGGACTTCGACCGCGTGCGGGTCGCCGGCCCGTCCCGGACGGGCGCGGCCCCCCTGCAGACCGAGAACGCGACGGGGTTTTAGGAGCGACAGGTTCAAAACTGCCTGTCGCTATTGGAGGCCCGCCAACGCCACGGTCCCGTTTCCCAGAAGGACCAGAGTCTGGGGTGTCCCGCAATCGTGTCTGTGGCGGGGTCGGAAGGGCGGCGGGGCTCGGTGTCCCCGCAGCCGTGGTAGGCCCACCCCGAACAGAGTCCCCTGTCTCCTGCGGTGTCACGGCTGGTTTGTCTGTAAAAGGCACGACAGGCGCTCTTGCAGGGTCAACAGGCACCGCCAAGGGTGCGTCGGCAGCAACAGGCAAGGCAACATCAGGAGATGACGCATCTGTTCGAGGGGCCACATATGGTTTCAAGCGAGACGTATGGACGTACCAGCGCCGAGATCTGAACCGAACGCGTGCAGACTGCGGGTTGGGAACCTCGATAAGCCGAACAGGCCCCTGCCATGGTTTATGTAATTTAGGGGAGGTCCCTGGCCGCACCTGCGGGCAATGCAGCCAGGCCATATCCCCCACGTTCCAGGGGCACTTCCCCTTTGAGCGTCGAGCGCACCGTTCGTTCCGGGCCTAGGCTTTGGCCATTGCCATGCGGGCCCCTTCCCGCGCCTCAGTGACGCGGCGAACGGTGTCCTGAATGTAATCAGGAAGAGGTTTAGTAGGTCCCCTCACTCCTGTCCCCAACTGCACATCCATCGGCGGCACATTTTCGCGACCGTACATAAGAAAAAACGGCGAATATTCCGTAGACGCATGCGGCGTCATCCGGTACGCCGAGAGTACCCCAGGGATATGCAAATCCCAATCCGCTTGTTTTTCATTCACCGTGTGACACAGCATGGCGGACAGAGTCCGATTCAGCCGTTCAACCATGCCATCCGTTTGCGGGTGGGAGGGGGATGTCCGGATCTTTTTAGTTCCCTGAGCCGCGCACACCTCCCCCAACAATTTCGAAGAAAAATTTCGGCCCTGATCCGTGAGGAGCCTCTCCGGCGCCCACTTGTCCATAACGTACCCGAATAGAAAGGCGTCCGTAATAGACGCCGCCGACTGGTCGGGCAAGGGCCAGGCCATCGGCCAGCGGGAGAGGTACTCCACCCCAACTAGCAAGTATTTATTCCCCTTAGCGGATGGCGGGAAGGGTCCCAAAATATCTAACGCCACCAGCTCATTAACTCGAGACACCTGAATAGACTGTATTGGTGGTACATATGGGTGTTTAGGCGGCTTCTGCCGGGCACACTCGGGACACGCGCGAACGTGCCCGACGACATCCGTCGTCATGCCGTGCCAAAAGTAATCTCGCTGCAACGTCAATAGGGTCTTCTGCACCCCCAGATGTAGTAGCGTGTCGCAATGCAGAGTCCTAATCAATTCGTACCGCAAGGATGCCGGTACAACAAGACGCCAGCGTTCCTGTAACCCTTCCCTCCACATCAGCAGTCCGTCGCGGAGAGCGGTTCCCGGCGTACCGCCGGAACCCAGTCCCCCACTCTCCTTCGCAGCTCGACTCCGCAGGGTCCCCAATGAGTCATCCAGCATTTGTTCACGAATCCATACAGCCCTTGGAAGGTTAAAAATGCCATCGGCCGGTCCGGGCCACTCTGGAGCCTCAGGCACCTCGACCGCCAACGCAACAGGCCGAGGGGGCTGTTGGATCGGCGTACACCTATGCGTCCCCGACGCGCACGCGCAAGGGGATCGCTGCGGCAACCTAGAGAACGCGTCCGCATTGGCGTGACGCACCCCCTTCCGATGTTGAATTTGGAAGGAAAACTCCTGCAGCGTGTCCAACCATCGCGCCAACTGGCCGGATGGCTGGTCCACCTTCAGGGCATACTGCAAAGCCGCATGATCCGTGCGCACAATAAATGAACGGCCGTAGAGATACGGTCGAAATTGGCGGAGAAAATAGACAATAGCCAAAAGTTCCCGGCGAGTGACGCAGTAGCGGGTTTCGGCGGGGGACAAAACCCAGCTACCGTACGCCACCACGCGCTCCACACCACCTTTGGACTGTGACAACACGGCCCCAATGCCCGTGTCACTCGCGTCCGTATCCAGAATGAAGGGGTGATCAAAATCTGGATAGTCCAACGTCGGCGCCGTAGCCAACCGATCGCGCAGGCCTTGAAACGCCGCCTCCTCCGGTGGTCCCCAATCAAATTTCCGTCCTTTACCCGTAAGGAGGTGCAGAGGCCTCGCGATCGTTGCAAAGTTGGGAACAAACCTACGATAATATGAGGCAAACCCCAAAAAACGACGCACATCCCCCACCGTGGCCGGGGTTGGCCAGTCACGGACGCACGCCGTCTTGTCCGGATCCGTGACAACCCCGTCTGCACTAACTATATGTCCCAAATAGCGCACGGACCGTTGCAGTAGGTGACATTTCTTAGGTTTAAATTTCAGATTGGCGGAGCGCATCCTGGCGAACACCGCCTCCAACCTCAGTAAATGTTCGTCAAATGTGCGGCTGAAGACGATAATATCGTCTAAATATATCAGACATGTCTCCCACTGCAACCCCGTTAATACCAGTTCCATCAACCTCTGAAATGTGGCGGGGGCAGCATTCAACCCCATCGGAAGACAATTAAATTAAAATAACCCCTGCGGCGTACGGAAAGCAGTCTTTTCCCGCGAGGACTCATCGAGGGAAGCTGCCAGAATCTCGAAGAGAGATCCAGCGTCGAAAAGAATTTAGCCCCGACAAGGCATCGAGGGAATCGTCCATATGCGGCAGGGGGTACGCATCTGCCACGGACACTTTATTTAATTTCCGAAAATCCACGCAAAATCGCAATTTCCCGTCTTTCTTTTTAACCAAGACAACAGGCGCGCCCCATGGGCTGATAGATGGAGATATTATGTCCGCAGCCAACATGTCATCCACTGCCCCTCGCACATGATCTCGCTCCGCCGGACTCATCCGATGCGAGTTCAACCGAATAGGAGCAGCGTCCCCTGTGTCAATATGATGGGAAAGCAGGGAGGTGCGTCCCAAGTCCAGATCGTCGGAGCTAAACACATCGGAAGAACTCAACAATAGCGCGCGAAGCGCGGAACGCTGTTTCCCGGAAAGGGAAGAATTTTCCCCGCACAGTTCGGCGATCCAGCGATTATCTGGGGCCGCAGGGCCCGAAACCCTGGCAACCATCTCCCGGCGGCCCAGATAATCCTGGGCTGTAAACGCCGTAGTGGCATGTGCCACAACCGTTCCAGCCGGCACACACACATTTTCCGTACTCCCATTAAGCACCTGCAAAAATGGCTGCTGGTCCGGCCGGATAATAGTCTGCGCCCCGACGAGCACCGATCCGCCCGTTATGGTAGCGGACGGCGATAACAAAACCCCAGTTGCTCCCTCCCGACCAGGTACAGGTTTCCGATATCGCAAGGGGATAAGCATCTGCGAGCCAGGTGGAATATCAACAGATACCTCGGACAACGCCTGCACCTGGCAGACCGGGGCAGGTCGCCCCCAGGGCGACGGCAGAAAAGTAATTTTTCGACCCCCCGGTAATGCGATACAGTTTTGATTAACTCTAATTAGAATGGGCATTTTGGCCAGAAAATCAGTTCCCAACAAACATGGAACCGCAAGGGACCTCGAGATCAATACAATTCCCGAGGGCAACACTCCCCCGATAGATATATTAGCGTCCACCTGGCCCACAATGCCTATGCTACCCCCGTTTGCCGCAACGCAGGAATCGTAAACCGGACGCACGGCCTCTGGTGGGATGCCCAACAGATGAAAAATGACATCCGATATAATGGTCGTGGACGCACCGGAGTCCACTAAAATGCGCACGTCAACCCCCTGTATAGAACCCGGGACAGTGGACGAACCAGTAGCGGCCGCGAAAACCCGCCGTGCCAATTTACGCCACTGCGTTACTGAGCGACATGGCCCAGTCGATGGCCTCCCGTTATTAACAACACCCGGATCGCGTGGCAATGGTGATGAATGAGGTGTCAAGCCTTGCCGGGTGTCTGGTGCGCACCGACTTGCCTTTCCAGGAGGGTCCTTTCTCGGCACGTCCGCTGTCGAGGCATCCTGCTGGGGCGGTCCTGGGATACGGGCCCAGCAGTCCCTGGCGTAATGGCCCTTACGACCGCAGTGGAAGCACTCGATGTCGTTGCGCCGCACCGCAGGCCCCCCATCCCGACGCTCCCGCGTCGGCGGCGCAGATCGCGGCCCCGGTCCACCGCGGGCCGACCACTACGCAGAGGCGGCTGTCAGCTCCTGCGGGCCCCCCCGTCAGGAACGTACACCGCCTTCTTGGGATCCCACGCCAAGGCACCTCGCTTGAGGATGGGCCCCCCGTCCACGCCGTGACTTGCTTCCAGCGGCGTAGATTAAATTGGGCATCAAGACACTTCGCGGCCGCCCGGGATGTCAGCTTTTCATGGCCACACACCGGCATAGGGATCCCCAAATCCCTGGACAGCTCGAGCATCTTGCCCAAAATTAGGGGTTCGAGTAGGTCAGGCTTCGTCTCCGGGTATGCGGCCATGGCTAACTCCAAGACAGCACCCCTGTATGCCACCGGCGATTCTTCGGGTGCCCGCTGGCGTTGAACGAACCGGCGGTGAGCATCATCCGGCGGCTCGTACGCATCCGCCATCTCATCAAAAACTCCTCTCAAGGTCTTCTTTTTTTCGGCCTTTATAGAACGGAAGAATCGCACCGACTCGTCGTCGAGAAGAGTTGTCAGAACTTCCAGGGCCTCTGCGTCAGTCCACCTGGCGGAGCGCACCGCCGCCAAAAATCTGCAGGCGAAAGCACTCCAGTCGCCACCGATGGAGAATTCTTTTACAGTTGTCAAGTGACGGCTGCGACTCCTTGCTGCGCCGTCTTCTGCAGGTGACTCGTCGTGTGGCATATTCAAGATGGCGTCGCACCGCAACGTGTCCAAGATGGCGGCCCCCCACCGCGGAGGGCGCAAGATGGCGGCTTCCCGCCGTTCTTCTCTTGCCACGCCCAAGATGGCGTCTTCGTGCCGCGTGGCAGATGGCGCTGGCAGCGCAGGCAAGACCGCGGCCTGCCGATCACCCCCGGGCCTCCCCGACGCCGTCGCCGGCGTGACGAGGTCGCACAGTTGCACCAGTACGGTTTTCAAGGTCTCCAGCTGCTCCGCCATCTGCCTCCATCGTAAGTCAGCGTCCTCCGGCGCGGACGGGTCCACCGACGCGGCGACATCTTAACCTCCCGGACCCGTACTCGTTCCCGCTCGGATCTCCTCCTCCATCGTAGGCAGGTCCACTGCCTGAGGAAGGTCGTCGTCGTCGGATGATGTAGCAGACGATGGTGCAGGAATATTCTTTCTTCTGAGCTGTTTTGACATGCCGTTTAACTTCTGACACCAGTGTAATAAAGGACTCTTTCACTGTCTGTCTCCGTTGTCCTTTATTTGGGTTCTTTACAACTTTGCCCCACACGGCCCTCGCTCAGAGCCTTCTCCGTCTCCAGCTTGGCAGCTGCCGTCGCTCACGTAGCCTTTTCTCCTCGCTCCCGATACAGCTGCGCTGCTGGCTCTCCTCTCAGCCTCTCCGCCTCTGGTGCAGTCTCTCAGCTGCTCTCTCTGCAGCCCCACCGCTGCTCTCTGGTTCCCCCGTGCCCGGACACCGCTGGCCAATGGTGCCGAGTCCCGTCGTGTGGCGATCGTGCCACTCTCCACCTGCGTGGCCTCCTCCCGTCTTTATTCTCACACTCTCCCTCGTCTCTTCCGGTTACCGCCCTTAAGAGCTTTCTCTTCTCCCCCACGTGACCTAACTCCACCCCAGTTACATCATATCCGCGAGGCCGTTTACGCCCGCATTACAGTAGTATAGTGTAGTGTGGTAGTGTGTAATGTATAGTGTATAGTAGTGTAGTGTATAGTAGTGTAGTGTATAGTGTAGTGTATAGTAGTGTAGTATATAGTGTAGTGTCTAGTGTAGTGTATAGTTTTAGTGTATAGTGTAGTGTATAGTGTAGTGTATTGTATAGTGTAGTGTATAGTGTAGTGTATAGTGTAGTGTGTAGTGTATAGTGTAGTGTGGTAGTGTATAGTAGTGTGTAGTGTGTAGTGTATAGTAGTGTAGTGTATAGTAGTGTAGTGTATAGTAGTGTAGTGTATAGTAGTGTAGTGTATAGTAGTGTAGTGTATAGTAGTGTAGTGTATTGTAGTGTAGTGTATAGTAGTGTAGTGTATAGTAGTGTAGTATATAGTGTAGTGTATAGTAGTGTAGTGTATAGTAGTGTAGTATATAGTGTAGTGTATAGTAGTGTAGTGTATAGTGTAGTGTATAGTGTAGTGTATAGTAGTGTAGTGTATAGTAGTGTAGTGTATAGTAGTGTAGTGTGGTAGTGTGTAATGTATAGTAGTGTAGTGTATAGTGTAGTGTATAGTAGTGTAGTGTATAGTACATAGTAGTGTATAGTAGTGTAGTGTATAGTAGTGTATAGTGGTGTAGTGTATAGTATAGTAGTGTATAGTAGTGTAGTGTATAGTAGTGTATGGTATAGTAGTGTATAGTATAGTAGTGTAGAGTATAGTAGTGTATAGTAGAGTAGTGTATAGTATATTATGGTATAGTATAGTAGTGTATAGTATAGTAGTGTATATTAGTGTATAGTGTAGTGTGTAGTATAGTAGTGTATAGTAGAGTGGTGAATAGTATAGTAGTGTACAGTAGTGTACTGTATAGTAGTGTATTGTATAGTAGTGTAGTAGTGTACCACACCCGGCTGCATTTGTCTCCCTAGTGGCAATGTGTGCACACTGCACCAGGTATTCCTTTGAGGCTGAGTCGACCTAGGGGAGGCTCAGAACCGGTTCAGATAATCGTCACTGATGTTGGCCGTGAGTGGGAATCGAACTTGGGTCGCCAGGTTCGTGGCGCGACGCGCTATAGTTTAGTGTATAGTGTAGTGTATAGTGTAGTGTATTGTATAGTGTAGTGTATAGTGTAGTGTATAGTGTAGTGTGTAGTGTATAGTGTAGTGTGGTAGTGTATAGTAGTGTAGTGTATAGTAGTGTAGTGTATAGTAGTGTAGTGTATAGTAGTGTAGTGTATAGTAGTGTAGTGTATAGTGTAGTGTATAGTAGTGTAGTGTATTGTAGTGTAGTGTATAGTAGTGTAGTGTATAGTAGTGTAGTATATAGTGTAGTGTATAGTAGTGTAGTGTATAGTAGTGTAGTATATAGTGTAGTGTATAGTAGTGTAGTGTATAGTGTAGTGTATAGTGTAGTGTATAGTAGTGTAGTGTATAGTAGTGTAGTGTATAGTAGTGTAGTGTGGTAGTGTGTAATGTATAGTAGTGTAGTGTATAGTGTAGTGTATAGTAGTGTAGTGTATAGTACATAGTAGTGTATAGTAGTGTAGTGTATAGTAGTGTATAGTGGTGTAGTGTATAGTATAGTAGTGTATAGTAGTGTAGTGTATAGTAGTGTATGGTATAGTAGTGTATAGTATAGTAGTGTAGAGTATAGTAGTGTATAGTAGAGTAGTGTATAGTATATTATGGTATAGTATAGTAGTGTATAGTATAGTAGTGTATATTAGTGTATAGTGTAGTGTGTAGTATAGTAGTGTATAGTAGAGTGGTGAATAGTATAGTAGTGTACAGTAGTGTACTGTATAGTAGTGTATTGTATAGTAGTGTAGTAGTGTACCACACCCGGCTGCATTTGTCTCCCTAGTGGCGATGTGTGCACACTGCACCAGGTATTCCTTTGAGGCTGAGTCGACCTAGGGGAGGCTCAGAACCGGTTCAGATAATCGTCACTGATGTTGGCCGTGAGTGGGAATCGAACTTGGGTCGCCAGGTTCGTGGCGCGACGCGCTAAGAGGTTCTGTGCCTCCCCTAGGTCGACTCAGCCTCAAATAAATACCTGGTGCAGTGCGTAAAAACATCGCCACTGGGGAGACAAAGGCGGCCGGGCGTGGTGCTGGCCACCCACCTTCTCGTGTGCCGTTCTGGCCTTCATAGTTGCTCGCTAACAGCACTTGCCCCTACAGTCTGTTAAGGCTACACGGGGGATCTTTGTTGCATGTGTTGGTCTGTTTCCCTCTCTTGCAGATCGGTGAATGTTTTGTGCGCAACGCTTACCCAGAGCCCTCATCACCTGGTACAAGGATTCCCTGCCCCTGCGGCCATCACCTGGTAGGTAGATCTGCTGGTGAATGTATCTGTCGGTGAATATCCGCTGGTGAATGTGTAATGGGTTCCGGAGACACTTGTAGAGGTAACTTCTTTATTACAATACAACACTCCAACACTCCTGATACTCTGTTACAGCCTAGGTACACAGCCTAGGTACACAGCCTAGCGACACAGCCTAGGTACACATCCTAGGTACACAGCCTAGGTACACTGCTCTGGCTACACTCTGGGGTCCTCCGGCTACAACTACCCTAGGGGAGGCTACCTAACCCGACCCAGCCAAGGTGCGGGTCTGGACTCTGGCTTCCTCGGAACTCGTAGAGCCGGGAGTCCCAGAGTCCCACCACTGGCCCTCACAGCGTCCCGGCCCTTACAAGGACAAGCGGGACGAGGGGGTACAGGGTCCTAAGCTGGCTGGTCTCGGGTCTTGAGCTACAACTGGCCCCGATCGGCCAGGGAGCTGCCCTTTTATGCCTCGTGCCCAACGAGGGGTGGGGTTGTGTGCGCCCCCAGATATCCCACAGAGCACACACAGCCCCCTGTTGGTGGCGCCAAGGGGCTTAACTGTCTGGGGTGCCTGGGATCCAGCGCCTGGCGCCGAGGGCTTCTCTGCCTCGGATCCCAGAGCCTCCAGCAGCCCCTCCCCTCCTATGGCACTACACACGTATCTGTCGGTGAATATGTCTGCGATAGTGTAGTGTATAGTGTAGTGTGTAGTAGTGTAGTGTATAGTAGTGTATAGTAGTGTATAGTGTAGTAGTGTAGTGTATAGTAGTGTGTAGTGTAGTGTATAGTGTAGTGTATAGTGTAGTGTATAGTGTAGTGTGTAGTAGTGTAGTGTATAGTAGTGTATAGTGTAGTAGTGTAGTGTATAGTAGTGTGTAGTGTATAGTAGTGTGTAGTGTAGTGTATAGTGTAGTGTATAGTAGTGTATAGTGTAGTGTAGTGTGTAGTGTAGTGTATAGTAGTGTGTAGTGTAGTGTATAGTGTAGTGTGTAGTGTATATAGTAGTGTAGTGTGTAGTAGTGTATAGTGTAGTGTATAGTAGTGTACAGTGTAGTGTATAGTGTAGTGTATAGTGTAGTATATAGTAGTGTAGTGTATAATGTAGTGTATAGTGTAGTGTATAGTGTAGTGTATAGTAGTGTAGTGCGTAGTGTAGTGTAGTGTATAGTGTATTGTAGTGTATAGTGTAGTGTATAGTGTAATGTATAGTGTAGTGTATACTGCTACGTGTTGCAGGGAGTAAACATCGCCACTGCGGAGACAAAGCCGGCAGGGCGTGGTGCTGGCCACCCACCCCCTCGTGTGACACTCGCTAACAGCACTTGCCCCTACAGCCTGTTAAGGCCACGCGGGGGATCTTTGTCTGTGTGTGTGCGCCGCTAGACGTGAAAGTGACGAGGAAGGTGGCGACGGAGTCCGATGGCACCTTCGCCGTGACGTCCGTCCTGCACTACCAACTGCAGAGGCGGGACGTGGGAGCCGGGTATCGCTGCGTGGTCAACTACACCATGCCGGGCGGCCGGAGCGAGACCGTTGCCTCGGAGACGATTCACGTGACGGTGCATTGTGAGTACGGGCGGAACACAGCAGACACAACAGACACGCGTACACGACAGTTCAAGTTCATTGATTAGGTGTAGCCCTGTGAGCCATTCGGCTCTTGAATCGGGTGCAACCGCAACAGACAAAAAACTAAAACATGAACAAGAAAACATCTTAAAGTGAATGTGTGACTGAGTGCAAACAGAAAATCCAAGAAAAGACAGGAAAATATTGCAGAAAATACACCGTACACCAACGCTGTGAAACAACCAACAACAACAACCACAAGACAACTTAGATTAAGGCCATCAGTCTAACTCTGTACTACAACAACACAAACATGGCTAAACCAATACACTTTTCGAAATCACCAAAATAAAGCCATGAAAGCAATGAAACAGCGATCATTGGAACTGTGACGGAATTTTCACAATATGTACTACCAGAACCCTGCAGCCACAGCTGGCTGCATGAGTCACTCCACAGACGGATGTGCATGACATGGACAACAAAAATACATCATTAGACCTTCTTTGCCAGTACCAAAATGTAATAATAGTAATAATAGGGGTTTTCCCCTTTTTTCTGGCAACAAAACTGAAACCTTTTTACGAGGATTCGTGTAACTGCATTAACCACAATACTTGCGGTCAAAATGTAAACAAAAAACACACTCTGATAACACTGGTCAACACACTTTTTCTGGCATAAGGTATTCCAACGGTTTTTTTTGGGGTGCTGATTCCAAATCTGGCATCAGTTTTTGTCTATCACATCAGGTTTTTGAGATATCAAATATTACATTTTCAATAAAAAACAGCAAATTTATGCTCATATACGAATAGCTAAACAGACATCCATACAAGAATAAGATAAGATACAATATACAATAATAATGAAACAAACATTTAATGAGCCGTAGCACAAAGTTGTGAGAGTGACTGCATGTTAATGTGAGTGAATGCATATTACCGTGTAAAAATTGAATTGTGAAGATAACAAAAATATGTACTGAAAGGTCATTCACAATCGTGATGTTGCATCTGCATAAACGATCTCTTCTTTGACGATCTCCGATGTACAGCTTGTGGAATGTCTCTCATCAAGGACCAGCAGTAATCTGCCATCATGTTTCAAGGACAATGTGAATGTCTGCGGGCGGTGGGGATGTGTAGATCCACCCGGAGGGTGTCCCTCATCCTGGAGTCTCCACGCGTCGCCGTGACGGAGGGCGACACGGTCGTGTTGAGGTGCCGTGCTGATGGATTCCCCCTCCCCAGGTCCACTTCTACCGGGTGAGAAGGCGGCGATGATGACGATGATGATGATGATTATGATGATGATGACGGTGATGATGATGATGACGACGATGATGATGATGGTGACGACGATGACGATGATGATGACGATGATGATGATGACGACGATGATGATGATGACGATGATGATGATGACGACGATGACGATGATGATGACGATGACGATGATGATGACGACGACGATGATGATGATGACGATGATGATGATGACGACGACGACGACGATGATGATGATGATGACGATGATGATGACTGCTGAGCGTGAGAGGTGTGGGCGGCGGCGATGCCACCACCGCCGCTGTCGGCCATTGCTGCAGCTCGTGGTAGTGTGAGGTGGAGTGTGGGGGCAGTCACGGGGGGCAGCCTTGCGGCTGTCAGCTGGGGGCAGCAAATCGAGCGTTTGCCCACAGCACGAGGCTCACAATGGCGACGCCGCGGGAGACATCCCCCTCCCCCCCCGCTCCCCCCTCCCGCGCCCCCCCCCCCCGTCAGAGCTCCCCGACGTGGGTGGACTACGGCCACGCGGCCACAGCGGGGGGGACACGCTCACCCTGCCCGCCGTCACCCGCGGCGGCCACAGCGGCACCTACGGCTGCCGCGTCCGCGGCGTCCGGGGACCTCTCAGCGCCAGCGTGGAGCTGCTGGTGAACTGTGAGCGGCGAGGGGGAGAGGGAGGGGGAGTTTGCGTGAGGCCGCGTGTCTGTTGTGACAGAGGAGGAGGAGGTGGAGACGTCACGAAGGGAGGTGGAAGTTTTTCGAGCGGATTTCTTTAAGACGCCGCCGATATCCCGGGACGGAATTGCGCGTCGTGCGTTCGAGTGATTGTTGTTCTCGTCGTCGTCGTCGTTGTTGTTGTTGTTGTTGTTGCTATGAGAGGGAGAGACGCCCCGGGCCCAGGCGTCGAACCCACGCCGTCTGGAGGCCACTTGCTTTCAGCCGCACGGTGCCTCTCCAGCGTCGCGCTCATCGTCTGTCTTCCTCGCCAGACGCGCACGACGTGAAGCTGCTCAACAACACCACACCAGCGCCACCACCAGCGCCACCACCACCACCACCACCACCGCGCCACCACCTCCACCACCGCCACCACCACCACCGCGCCACCACCACCGCCACCACCACCGCCACCACCACCTCCACCACCACCAGCGCCGTCGTGCAGGTGACCAGCGCCACCTCGTCCGCCGGGATAGCCACCCACAAGTGGACAGAGGTACCCCGTCAGTGTCACCATCACCCCCCACCGTGACCCCCCCACCGTGACCCCCCACCGTGACCCCCCACCGTGACCCCCCACCGTGACCCCCCCCCACCGTGACCCCCCCCTGCCCCCCCACCGTGACCCCCCCCACCGTGACCCCCCCACGTGACCCCCCCCCACCGTGACCCCACCACCGTGACCCCCCACCCCCCCCCCCACCCCCCACCCGCCCCCCCCCCCCCCCCACCGTGACCCCCCCCCCCACCGTGACCCCACCGTGTCCCCCCACCGCCCTCAGGCCGTGACGGCGATCTCCAGCGGGGCCACGTGGAGCGTGGACGGCTGTGAGCGCTGCGTCACGTCGTCGCCACCACGCCCCGTGCCCACGGGCCTGGGGAGGTCGCGACCCCTCAACAAGGTCACGGTGGAAGGTAACAGGGCGGCGGGAGGCGATGACGCTGAGTCTCTCTCTCTCTCTCACATACCACCAGCACTCTCTCACTCTCTCTCTCTCCGCTCTCTCTCCACTCTCTCGCTCGCTCTCCGTTCTCTCTCCACTCTCTCGCTCGCTCTCTCGCTCGCTCTCTCCACTCTCTCGCTCGCTCTCTCGCTCTCTCCACTCTCTCGCTCGCTCGCTCGCTCTCTCGCTCGCTCTCTCGCTCTCTCCACTCTCTCGCTCGCTCTCTCGCTCTCTCCACTCTCTCGCTCGCTCGCTCGCTCTCTCGCTCGCTCTCTCGCTCTCTCCACTCTCTCGCTCGCTCGCTCTCTCGCTCTCTCCACTCTCTCGCTCGCTCGCTCTCTCGCTCTCTCGCTCGCTCTCTCGCTCGCTCACTCACTCGCTCTCTCGCTCGCTCTCTCACTCTCTCGCTCTCTCACTCGCTCTCTCGCTCACTCACTCTCTCGCTCACTCACTCTCTCACTCACTTGCTCGCTCTCTCGCTCTCTCTTTTTCTCTCCAGTCGCAGGAGGAGCGCAGGAAGCAGAGGCATCAGGACGTGGGCTGCCATGGGTCATCATCATCGTCCTCCCCTCTTCTTCGTCCTCTCTATTTGTGCGCTTCGTTACGCTTGCTCGAAAGAGTCGGAAGAGGAGGGATTTGGAGGAGGAGTGTGGACGGTGACACGCGGTGGTGCTGTCCAGAGCCCCAGGCGCAGTCACAGGTTGAGATGTACGGCCAGTGACGAGGTGGCGGTGGTGCGGGTTCCTCCTCACCACCACCACCAACACCAACATCACACCACCAACATCACCACCACCATCATCATCATCACCACCACACCATCATCACCATCCAACATCACCACCACCATCATCATCATCACCACCACCACCATCATCACCATCCAACATCACCACCATCATCATCATCATCACCACCACCACATCATCACCATCCAACATCACCACCACCACCATAATCATCATCACCACCACCATCATCACCAACATCACCACCACCACCATCATCACCATCCAACATCACCACCACCACCAACATCATCACCATCACCACCACCACCATCATCATCACCACCACCACCATCATCACCATCCAACATCACCACCACCAACATCATCACCATCCAATATCATCACCACCACCACCACCAACATCACCACCACCATCATCACCATCCAATATCATCACCACCATCATCATCACCACCACCGTCATCAACATCGTCACCACCATCATCATCATCACCATCATCACCACAACCATCATCACACCACCACCGTCGTCATCGCTGTCATCGTCAGCACCAACACCACCGTCATCAACATCACAATCATCGTCATCATCACCATCATCACCGTCATCAACATCACCACCATCGTCACCACCATCATCACCACCACCACCGTCATCAGATCACAACCATCGTCACCACCATCATNACCACCACCACCACCATCATCACCACCATCATCATCATCACCACCACCACCATCATCATCATCATCATCACCACCACCACCATCATCATCATCACCACCACCATCATCATCATCATCACCACCATCACCACAACCATCATCACCACCACCACCATCATCATCATCACCACCATCATCATCATCACCACCATCATCACCACCATCATCATCATCGTCATCACCACCACCGTCATCAACATCACAACATCGTCACCACCATCATCACCACCATCATCACCATCCAACATCACCATCACCATCACACCACCACCACCACCATCATCATCATCATCACCACCGTCATCAACATCACAACCATCGTCATCACCATCATCATCAACATCACCAACATCACCATCACCACCACCATCATCATCATCATCACCACACCGTCATCAACATCACAATCATCGTCATCATCACCATCATCACCGTCATCAACATCACAACCATCGTCACCACACCATCACCACCACCACCACCATCATCACCATCATCATCACCACCACCACCATCATCATCACCACCACCATGATCATCATCACCACCATAATCATCACCACCATCACCACAACCATCATCACCACCACCACATCACCACCATCATCATCACCACCATCATCATCACCACCACCGCCATCACCACCGTCATCAACATCACAACCATCATCACCACCATCCAACATCACCATCACCACCATCATCATCATCATCACCACCATCATCATCATCACCACCACCATCACCACCACCATCATCACCACCACCGTCATCAACATCACAACCATCGTCACCACCATCATCATCATCACCATCCAACATCACCATCACCACCATCATCATCACAACCATCGTCATCATCACCATCACCATCATCAACATCACAACCATCGTCACCACCATCATCATCACCACCACCCAACATCACCACCATCATCATCACCATCATCATCACCATCATCATCATCACCACCACCACCGTCATCAACATCACAATCATCGTCATCATCACCATCATCACCGTCATCAACATCACCACCATCACCACCACCATCATCATCACCACCACCGTCATCAACATCACAACCATCGTCACCACCATCATCACCACCACCGTCATCAACATCACAACCATCGTCACACCATCATCATCACCACACCCAACATCACCACCATCATCATCACACATCATCATCATCACCACCACCACCGTCATCAACATCACAATCATCGTCATCATCACCATCATCAACATCACACATCATCACCACCATCATCACCACCACCGTCATCAACATCACAACCATCGTCACCACCACCGTCATCACCATGTGTCTTTTGTGTTTGAGCTCGGTCGAACATTTGAATTCACCTGTCCCTGTGTCCAGAAACGGCCCTAGACCTTTGGGGGCCCTAAGCAAAATTTGGTTGGAGGCCCCTTTGATGTATGATTTTTTTCACCCACTCGCTAGCAGTGACTCTAGGGGGCCCTCTGCTGGCCACGGGGCCCTTTGCAATTGCAAGGGTCGCTTAGTGGCTGGGCCGGCTCTGCCTGTGTCTGTGTGTTCGAGCACGGATCGAGCTCGGATTGAACTGCGACATGTTTATTTACCGTTGTCTTATTTGTGTCAACACGTATGAACTGCGACATGTTTATTTACCGGCGTCTTATTTGTTGGAGCTCGGATGAGCTGCGGCGTTTTGAATAAAACATTTTTCAAGTCGACAAACAGCGTCCCCCGTCACGTGATGTCTGGATGGACAAACTGACCCCTCCCACCTGAGCCTCTCCCCCTTGACGCCGATTGGCTTTCTTCCGCATTGACAATCGATCATGAACACGATAGATCATTAACATAATCGATCATTCATTCCGTCGCGGATTCGTTTCATGTCTTTGCAGCGACATTTGTCACCAACGCCGACGGGTTTATGCGGCGAAGGCCGTGAGATTCTTTCAAAACTAAACTATAAACTACATTTTTTATTTTGATTTGAAGCTTCGTGACTGCAGGATTCATATTCTTGGTTCTTTCGGTAAAGTCACGTAGAAGGGAAATAATAAAATATAAAACAAAATCCTCACGACGTTTCGACTGCAACACAAGCGATCATCACCAGGTGTGGAATCACTGTCCGTGGTGCTGACGTTAAGAAAAAACCGCCACTTTAAAATCGTCTTTCCGTATAGCCCTGTGAACCATTCGGCTCTTGAATCTGGTGCAACCGCAACAAACAAAAAACAAAAACATGAACAAGAAAACATCTTAAAGTGACGATGTGCAAACAGAAAATCCAAGAAAAGACAGCAAAATATTGCAGAGAAAGCACCGTTACACACCAACACTGTGTGCAAACATCCCAGTGGGATGCAAGTCAACAACAACAAGCACAAGACAGCTTAGATTAAGGCCATCAGTCTAACTCTGTACTACAACAACACAAACATGGCTAAACCAATACACATTTCGAAATCACCAAAATAAAGCCGTGAAAGCAATGAAAAAGCAATCATAGGAGCTGTGACGGAATTTTCACAATAAACGACATAAGCAACATGTACTACCAAAACCCTGCAGCCATAGCTGGCTGTGTGATGCCGCCGCCACGAAGCCGTTCGGCAGGCGCCCAATCCGACCTCGCCACCACCAAGCAACAGAGCCAACCCGCGTCCCCTCACCTCACCTCACACGAACACACCGCACGCATTCCCCCCCCCCCCCATAGAGCTCCGAGGGGAGTCACCTGGCCGACCGGTTTTTATCCGAGAACCCTTATCGGGTTAACTTCACGGTTTCCGGCGACAGGGAATTGGACGCCTCCCCGTGCTACGTTGCGCCGCGGCGCTGCGCCGCCTTAATATTGGGTCGCGCGGGGCATTCGGCCACCGCGGTGACGCATCCCCCACACACGACATATCGACGGGGCAGGCAGAGGGAATAAGCATTGTATGGAGGAGCATCATTAGAAAACACGCAGCGCATCTGAATGCATAATCAGGCACCCCCGCACAGGCAGCGGAGGGACGGCATAATTGCTCGGGCACGCAGGCACCATTGTTAGGGGAGTTAAAGGATAAGGCTGTTAGTATGAATAATCGGAGAGCGGGGTCACGCGGGAGCCGTGCACAAATTCCCACGGCGCACCTTTGTAATGGACGCCGCCGCATAATCTGCAATAACAAAGGCATGCGTGAGAAAGGAATTAACTGCGGAACATCCGATTAGCATATCGAAGGCCGTGGGAAGGGGTAGGGGCCTGAGTCCGGGAATTAGGATAAAAGGGAGCGTAGAGGTAGAGCTCTCTCTTACTCCGAGAAGCCAGCGTCCAAGACGGCCCCCAGCTCTGCCCTCCGGACGTCCGTGCGACGTGTGAGGCAAGCAGCGAGGAAAACCACGGAACGTCGAGTGCCTCAAACCGTGAGTAAGAGGTAAAAGTATTTCGTGAACGATAAATAGGGAATAGGTCCCGGGATGATAGAGTAGGCAGCCTCGTCGATTCATACTGACTCAACAACCAGTCCCGGGTAGCAGACAAATCATTAACAGCTGATCGTGGCCTCGTGTGATCTCGTATTATAAGTGTGAACGCGTGTGGTACTGTGTATGCGTAAGCTCGCGGCGTGCGTAATCGGCGTACCCCAGGTGCGCGATCATAACGTGAGCGGCCAGCAGGCGGCGAGCGCTGCGCAGGGCGGCGCAAGAGTGGGTGTCGCGTGTGTTCACCCCGTGTGTGATACAGGTGCGCGATCATAACGCGAGTATTCAGTGGTGAGTGAGTGCCGCGGGGAGCTGTGTGCGTGAGTGCGCATACGTCCGTTACGGGTCGGATACGGATGCGCATTGGTAACGTGGTTATTCGACGTGGAGGCGAGTGCCGCACAGGGCTATAGACGGGCACACGCTCGCAGTGTGCGAGAGCTGCACGTAGCGGTGTAAAGAGGGGGAGTGTAGCGTTTGATTGATGATGCTGTGCGCACGTATGCTCGCAGCGTGGGAGCGCAGGAGGCTGTAACAGTACGGGCGTCGCGTTCGAATGCCGGCGAAACCGTAGCGGGTAATAGGGAGGTGGAGTAACATAAACGAAATAGGGGATGCAGGCGGGAGGGACCCGGGGCCAACGGCTCCCACACCTCCGCCCCCCCCCCTGTCTATTTAAGGCCACGCCACAGAGACGATCTCCCTCTCTGTGCCTGTGTTACTCTATGTATCTTGGTGATATCTGTCTGCTTATTTGTCTGTCTATAGTTTTCTGGTTATATTTTTTGTTGCTATTTCATACACACAGCAGTGTACACAACTCTCAGGGTTTATTGAAGCTGTTAGTGACACTAACACACACAGCAGTGTACACAACCGCCCAGGGTTTATTGAAGCTGTTACACTAACACAAACAGCAGTGTACACAACTCCCAGGGTTTATTGAAGCTGTTACACTAACACACACAGCAGGGTATACAACTCCCAGGGTCTATTGAAGCTGTTAGTGACACTAACACACACAGCAGGGTGCACAACTCCCAGGGGCTAGGGGGTCCTACTCTGAGTGCGGGTCCCTGCCGGCTGGCTCCGGTCTCTCTCTCGTGTCGGATCGGGGACTCTGCCGACTACACCGAGCGG
This sequence comes from Lethenteron camtschaticum, assembly GCA_018977245.1. Lineage (NCBI taxonomy): Eukaryota > Metazoa > Chordata > Hyperoartia > Petromyzontiformes > Petromyzontidae > Lethenteron > Lethenteron camtschaticum. Next base: position 24,486 of record WFAB01002157.1, read on the forward strand.
AGAGAGAAGCGCCTCTACGGCTACCACCGGTTCTCCCAGACTCACCACTCGATCCCTCTCTCTACCCCTGGTTCCCTCTTCACCCTGCTTACTCTGTTACCACGGTGACTCCGCTCATGTCACGGGGTCTCCCTTAAGTACCCTAGGAGACGTGACGTCATCGCACTGAACGGCACACCTGACGTCACGCACACGTGTGCACTATACATATGCGCACACAGAAAAACAGAGCATATTAAATCATTGTTGATGCAACCACATACATAAGACTGAACAACAAGTGACTTTGCAAATGTTTATTTCCTGTTGGTAGATTGTCGTCAGTGACTTTCGTTGCAATCTACAGCACGGTACATTGTCTGTGTCACACTGGACGTCAACACGAGCAGGCTGGACAAAAACGCACGTCACATCTTAGGCGTCCCTAATGTCTAACAGAGAATGACGGTCGGCCAACACTTACACGTCACACATGCCTAGACCTGTAGCTATTGCCTCACCTCTGCGTGCAGTCGCAGTGTGAACACATTGTCCTGCGGAGGGAGCTGGTAGCATCGTTGGGTTGCTCGGTCAATGGCCAGAGTTGTGGTGCAGTGGTTTGTGGGGGTTGAGGTGCAGTGGTTTCTGGGTGTGGTGCAGTGGTTCTGCACACTCAACTTGCAACGCAGCGGCCGCTGGTTCATTCTCTCGGTGCCACAGTCAAAACAATGGCACAGTCAAAACAATGGCACAGTCGAAACAATGCCACAGTCGAAACAATGGCACAGTCGAAACAATGGCACAGTTGAAACAATGGCACAGTTGAAACAATGGCACAGGTGAAACAATGGCAGTTGAAACAATGGCATAGTCGAAACAATGGCATAGTCGAAACAATGCCACAGTCAAGACAATGGCACAGTCGAAACAATGCCAAGTTGAAACAATGCCAAGTTGAAACAATGCCGCAGTCGAAACAATGCCACAGTCGAAACAATGGCACAGTTGAAACAATGGCACAGGTGAAACAATGCCACAGTTTAAACACAAACTATAATCATCACGGCCTTCTGGGAGTGCATCGCTGATTCAGTGCAAGCCACCTGGGGACCATTATTGGTGCTCAGCGTCTCACCAGCAGCCCGGCCTGCTTCAACCCACGGTTGTCAACATCCAGACGTGAATCAGTAAGGACCATTTCTTGTCCTAGTTCACCAACATAAGACGTCATACAAAATCCTAATTAGCGTTGTGTAGAATGTATCTACTAAATGTGCTCTGCCTTGTAACTGAATACAAGATTGTAAAAAATTCATTTCAAATGTGTTCTTAAAATTACCTCCTTTGCTATGAAAGAATCCAGACTTTACATATTTCATTTATCGTTCTCTCCACGAAACAAAGGAATGTTTTAAACTGTAATCATCACGGCCTTCTGGGAGCGCTTCACTGATTCAGTGCAAGCCACCTGGTGACCCTTACTGGTGCGCAGCGTCTCAACAGCAGCTGGACTTGTTCAACTNATAGCTACTAACCTCCAGATGAATCAGCAAGGACTATTTCTCGCCCTAGTTTGACTAAATCTGTCAACACGTAATACAAAATTATAATTCGTGTTGTAGAGAATGTATCTCCTCTACGTGTAACTTTTAAGCGGTACGCCTTGTAACTGACGGATGATTCGAGTGTGCTCCCTATTTCAAAGACAATGAGTTGCTCCAGAGACAGATACTTCCCGAAACACAAAATACCCTTTGACCTGTATCACAAATCAACGGGTCTCACCTGAGTTATCTGTACAGGTTACTTACAAAAACACACAGTTTGTCCTAACATCACTTATTCAATGTTTGACCCTTGTAAATAAAATGTTGCATGTACACACAAAATCAGATAAGTGTTCATTCTAAATTGACGGGCATTTTAACAAAATTTCATTACTGCAGTGAAATATACTGCATCAGATAACATCTTATTAAGAAGCTATTTTTAAAAAAATGCACTGTCTGCCTAACAGTGGATGTAAAACATACTATTATGTCATTCAACACGAGGCCATTGCATGCTGGCGTCCAAGTCAAAATGTAGCAATATCTAAACATCGTGAATGCTTGGGGCTTGTTGCCTCTCGCTGCTGGTCAGGGATCTACCCAACACACAGGTCCACAAAGACTGGCCGCTCTTACCCTGCAGGTTGAACCTAGGAACTGAGTGTTCAACTTCACGTTATTTTCATTAAAGGCCTGTGACAAAGGTGCATCTATTGGAGCGACATCGTCTCAAGCCACATCTACCGGGTAAACATTTCACTTTGTATTGTCTATGAAGTCCACTCACACCTCCACAAACTTCTGGGAGTTGCCTCACAGTCAGAATTCTCTTCCTGCTTCACGTTGCCTCCATCGATGTGAAGGTCCGATTTTGGAGTTTAATCTTCATCTTCACATTTTACCTTCACTTCTTCACTCTTCACCATCACTTCTTCACATTCCAACTTCACCTCTTCAAATTCCACCTCGATACCTTTAAGTGTCCAAGCTGGAATTTTCCTCCGGTTCTTGTTTCATGAGTGATGGGCTCATTTCGGCACTTTGACTTTCACAAGCTGATTTCAGACTCCACTCTTTGCAGATCTTCTGATGCTTGTGTCTTCTCTGGTGTACTTGAAGATTTGATGAATGTGCAAACGCCTTCCGCAGGTTGCACCTGAAGGGTTTCTCTCCCATGTGCGTTCTCTGGTGTACTCTAAGATTTGGTGATTGTGCAAATGCCATCCCGCACAGAGTGCACTTGAAGGGTTTCTCTCCGTGTGTGTTCTCTGGTGTACTCTAAGATGTGGTAACTGTACAAACGCTTTCCCACACACACTGCACTTGAAGGGTTTCTCTCCCGTGTGTGTTCTCTGGTGTATTTGAAGATTTGGTGACTGTGCAAACGCCTTCCCGCACAGAATGCACCTGAAGGGTTTCTCTCCTGTGTGTGTTCTCTGGTGTTTTTAAGAAAAGATGACCATGAAAATGCCTTCCCACACACACTGCACTTGAAGGGTTTCTCTCCTGTGTGTGTTCTCTGGTGATTTTTAAGAACAGATGACTGTGAAAATGCCATCCCACACACACTGCACTTGAAGGGTTTCTCTCCCGTGTGTGTTCTCTGGTGTCTTTTCAGATTTGATAAATGTGTAAACGCCTTCCTGCACATCGTGCACCTGAAGGGTTTCACTCCTGTGTGTGTTCTCTGGTGGGTCTGAAGAACTGATGGCCATGCAAATGCCTTCCCACACACGGTGCACTTGAAGGGTTTCTCTCCCGTGTGTGTTCTCTGGTGTACTTGAAGATGTGGGACTGTGCAAACGCCTTCCCGCATAGAATGCACCTGAAAGGTTTCTCTCCCGTGTGTGTTCTCTGGTGTGTCTGAAGAACTGATGGCCATGCAAATACCTTGTCACACACGGCGCACTTGAAGGGTTTCTCTCCGGTGTGAGTTCTCTGGTGTTTTTAAGATTATATGACTGTGAAAATGCCTTGTCACACACACTGCACTTGAAGGGTTTCTCTCCTGTGTGAGTTCTCTGGTTTTTTAAGATAATATGACTGTGAAAATGCCTTGTCACACACACTGCACTTGAAGGGTTTCTCTCTCGTGTGTGTTATCTGGTGGTTCTTAAGAACTGATGGCCATGCAAATGTCTTGTCACACACACTGCACTTGAAGGGTTTCTCTCTTGTGCGAGTTCTCTGGTGCTGTGTCAAATTTCCAGTCCGCTCCGTGCTGTATGCACGCTGGTCGCATTGTTGACTTGCCGTACCGAGCTGTGCTGAGCGCCTTTGCTCCATCAGACCAATTCTGCAGAGGAAGCGTCAGAGGAAGCGTCAGTTGCAGACAGAAAAGACAAATATCCACACCGTCTGCACGTCAGTATCGAGGCACAGAGGAATGCAGGAGGCAGCGGCACGTCCCTGCCTCATCCTTGGCGTCCCGGTACGTTGAACTCTGCTTCTTGTATCGATCTTCCAGGTACTTTGTGTGGCGCGAATTCGTAGTCACTTCTGACACCAATGTAGTGTTTTCTCCGGAGACACTTTGTAGGGGTCATGTCTTTATTATACACACGCGCCCAAACTACTAAACATCAACTCCTCGTACAGTTTATCTCGAGTACTTCCACTCGGTATATTATACGCCTCCTCCGTAGCGTGCCTACCCCGGCTGCGCTCCAGGTCCTCCAGCTACAATGTCCTTCGGGAGACCCAGGGTCCACCACTGGCCTCGCAGAGCTTCTGCCTTAAAAGGACGGCAAAGCTAGGGGGTCCAGGGTCCTATTCTCGCAGGTCTTCTTGCTGCAACTGGTCATCACTAGCCCCGCACACAAGATAAACCGACTATTTTTGTGATACTCTTAGTTCTTTCGGTAAATCACGTAGGTAAAAATGAAATTAAAAGTAATAAAAATAAAACAATAAAAATCACGACGTTTCGGAGGCAACACAAGCTTCCGTCTTCAGGTGAAACCGTCACAGCAAAATATCTTTACCTTATATAGTGGTTGGGGGAGGAGCCAGGAAGGGCAGCGGGGAGGAGGGGTTGTGAGGTGGTCAATTACTGCTTTTGTTATACTGCTGGGTGGGTAAATGAATTAGATACAATTAAGCCGCTCATTGTTATGCTGTTAGTGCGCAAGTCACTGTGGGATGAATGGACTCGTGGTCAGGGACGTGTTGCGCAAGTAACTGTGGATGTACATAATAGAAAAGGAGCGGAAATGCCCATGTTTATACCAGTGTTGGCTGACAATAAAGAGTACTGTTAAACGTGAGGGATGTTAACACTCGGTGAAGTACAATAGTGCCTGTCAGATAAGATGCTCGTTGCTCGATCCGCTTCGTCTACGTCGAGTCAGGGCGGCGCAGACGTTCCTTGCCCCGGCGGCAAACTAACCCTTTCCATCTTAATTTTACTAGGTTATTTAATTTTAGATTTGAAGCTTTCGTGACTGCAAGGATTCATACTCTTAGGTTTCTTCGGTAAAGTCACGTAGGTAACAATTTTAAATTAATGAAAGTAAAATAAAACAAAATAAAAATTCACGACGTTTCGGAAGCAACACAAGCCTCCGTCTTCAGGTGGAACCGTCACAGCCACGACAGCTGTATCAAGTAAATGAGATTGCAAGAAATACTACCCCGTATAGCTATTTCTATGCCTCTGAGGGCTACATCAATCTGAGAGTTCGGTGAGGACACAGCAGCCGCTGTGTCCTCACCAAACTCTCAGAATGATGTAGCCCTCAGGAGGCATAGGACACATACATGCGGATGTAGCAAGAGCTGAAATAGCTATACGGGTAGTATTTCTTGTGATCTCTCATTTACTTGATACAGCTGTCGTGGCTGTGACGGTTCCACCTGAAGACGGAGGCTTGTGTTGCCTCCGAAACGTCGTGAATTTTTTTTTTTATTTTACTTTTATTAATTTAAACTTTTTACCTAACGTGACTTTACCGAAAAACCTAAGAGTATTTAATTTTAGTGTCTTTCTCCTGATTTGCCGTGCCGCGTCGTCATCTTACTTGCAGCATCACGTTGCCGTCCACTCATTGATATGCTAATTTTTTCTCTGCCCCCCTCTCTCGCCCCCCCCTCTATATTTAAGGCCCCGTCACAGAAACGACCTCTCTCTTTGTGCCGATATATGTTCTCTCTCTGTGTCCTTGTGATGTCTGTCTGCTTGTGTGTCTGTCTATAGTTTTCTAGTTAGATTTTTGTTGCTATTTCTTTTATGCCTGATGATGATTGCTTGTGTTGCAATCGAAACGTCGTAATATGCTATTATTTAATTTATTATTTTATCTTTAGATGTGACTTTACCGAAAGAACCAAAGAATAACCCTTTCCAGGGAATCCCCAAGCATTCCCAGGACAGCCGAGCGAGGTCAACGGCATGTCCCTGGCTGGCCGGTCTTTGCTCGGTAGAGTTTGCGTGGGGAGTCTACTGGTGGAGGTGGGGGGGCATCCCCGCTGGGTGCCCTGAACCACCTCGACCGGAACCTCATTTGCCGGTAAAAAATATGATAATTGTTTTTTTACCTTTCTATCTGGCAACAAAACTGACACCTTTTTTTCACAAGGAGTCATGTTTGCATAGACCACAATACCTGCAGTCATAATGCAAACAAAAACATAACTCTGATAATGAATGCACTGTCCTTGAAGTTGATTGGTCCACACCCGAGACAGCTTTCCTTAGAGACTAGTCTCACATGGTGTTGGACCAGATGATGCCAAAAGGCGCACAACTCAAAGACAATGCACCATCAGAGTATGAGAGCTCGGGTTAAGCATCTACACCAGTTTTGTTGCCAGATAGAAGGGTAAAAAACAATTATCATATTTTTTACTGGCAAATGAGGTTCCAATGGTGTAAATGCTTACCCCGAGCTCTCATACTCTGATGGTGCATTGTCTTTGAGTTGTGCGCTTTTTGGCGTCATCTGGTCCAACCCATGTGAGACTAGGCTCTAAGGAAAGCAGTCTCGGGTGTGGACCAATCAACTTCAAGGACAGTGCATACATTATCAGAGTTATGTTTTTTGTTTGCATCGACCACAGGTATTGTGGTCTATGCAAACATGACTCCTTGTNAAAAAAAGGTGTCAGTTTTGTTGCCAGATAGAAGGGTAAAAAAACAATTATCACCTCGACCGGCTCGCGGTTACCGGTCTCTCGCCCGATCGTGGAGAGAAGCAGCAAGCCGCAGGCAAACCACCACCGAGAAACCTCATTCCCAGTCCCTTGTAGCCTGCGACCACGTCCTGTTGGCCGTTAACCCACAACTCAAGTGTAGCCTGGTTAAATTTCGATTTAAAGCTTTCGTGACTGCAGGGATTCATCTTCTTGGTTCTTTCGGTAAAGTCACGTAGAAGGGAAGTAATAAAATAATAAAATAAAACATAATAAAACAATTCTCACGACGTTTCGGCCACAACGCAAGCAGCCGTCCTCAGGTGAAAACCAGGTCTGTCGAGGCGACAGCGTCATTAACGCTGTCGCCTCGAGACTTCCCTTCTACGTGACTTTACCGAAAGAACCAGGAAAATGTAGCCTGGTTTTTAAGCTAGTGAGCGTATTTGCAGTCTATAATGTAGACTGTAGCAATGGTTATTAAATTGAGCACTATGGCAGTCTATAATGTAGACTTATTCTGGTTCTTTGGGTAATAAAAAAAAACCACAATGTTTCAATGCAACACAAGCAGTCATCAAGAGAAGGGGGTTAGCCTCTAAAGGCAAACCATTTATAGAGGTTTAGAGATGGGCATAGCCCAAATGTGTCAGCAGCATGGGCGGGCCAGCTAATGTTAATGCAAGAGAAAATAACAGCTCCTGTGGCGGGTCTCCACCAATCAAAGGGCTGCCAGGCAATCATTGATAGAACCAGAATAAGTCTAAATTATAGACTGCCATGGCTATACACTCACACTGATTAGAACCACGCTACAGTCTACATTAGTGTTTTATTTTATCATTTTATTTCATTCATTTTTTCATGATTTTCTATCTACAGTAGGGAAAAAGTATTTGATCCCCTGCTGATTTTGTACGTTTGCCCACTGACAAAGAAATGATCAGTCTATAATTTTAATGGTAGGTTTATTGGAACAGTGAGAGACAGAATAACAACAAAAAATTCTGAAAAACGCATGTCAAAAATGTTATAAATTGATTTGCATTTTAATGAGGGAAATAAGTATTTGACCCCCTCTCAATCAGAAAGATTTCTGGCTCCCAGGTGTCTTTTATACAGGTAAAGAGCTGAGATTAGGAGCACACTCTTAAAGGGAGTGCTCCTAATCTCAGCTTGTTACCTGTATAAAAGACACATGTTCACAGAAGCAATCAATCAGATTCCAAACTCTCCACCATGGCCAAGACCAAAGAGCTCTCCAAGGATGTCAGGGACAAGATTGTAGAGCAACACAAGGCTGGAATGGGCTACAAGACCATCGCCAACCAGCTTGGTGAGGTGACAACAGTTGGTGCGATTATTCGCAAATGGAAGAAACACAAAAGAACTGTCAATCTCCCTTGGCCTGGGGCTCCATGTAAAATCTCACCTCGTGGAGTTGCAATGATCATGAGAACGGTGAGGAATCAGCCCAGAACTACACGGGAGGATCTTGTCAATGATCTCAAGGCAGCTGGGACCATAGTCACCAAGAAAACAGTTGGTAACACTACGCCGAGGACTGAAATCCTGCAGCGCCCGCAAGGTCCCGCTGCTCAAGAAAGCACATATACATGCCCGTCTGAAGTTTGCCAATGAACATCTGAATGATTCAAAGGACAACTGGGTGAAAGTGTTGTGGTCAGATGAGACCAAAATGGAGCTCTTTTGCATCAACTCAACTCGCCGTGTTTGGAGGAGGAATGTTGCCTATGACCCAAGAACACCATCCCCACCGTCAAATATGGAGGTGGAAACATTATGTTTTGGGGTGTTTTTCTGCTAAGGGACAGGACAACTTCACCGCATCAAAGGGACGATGGACGGGCCATGTACCGTCAAATCTTGGGTGAGAACCTCCTTCCCTCAGCCAGGGCATTGAAAATGGGTCGTGGATGGGTATTCCAGCATGCAATGACCAAAAAACACGCCAGGCAACAAAGGAGGCTCAAGAAGAAGCACATTAAGGTCCTGGAGTGGCCTAGCCAGTCTCCAGACCTAATCCCATAGAAAATCTGTGGAGGGAGCTGAAGGTTCGAGTTGCCAAACGTCAGCCTCGAAACCTTAATGACTTGGAGAAGATCTGCAAAGAGGAGTGGTGGGACAAAATCCCTCCGAGATGTGTGCAAACCTGGTGGGGCCAACTACAAGAAACGTCTGACCTCTGTGATTGCCAACAAGGGTTTGCCACCAAGTACTAAGTCATGTTTTGCAGAGGGGTCAAATACTTATTTCCCTCATTAAAATACAAATCAATTTATAACATTTTTGACGCGTTTTTCTGGATTTTGTTGTTATTCTGTCTCTCACTGTTCAAATAAACTACCATTAATTAGACTGATCATTTCTCGTCAGTGGGCAAACGTACAAAATCAGCAGGGGATCAAATACTTTCCCCTCACTGTACAATAAAACAGAGTTACAAAGTGGCGAGCCGCGTGAAGACAAATAAACTAACTCAGGCGAGGCAGGAGGCAAGGCCCCGCGTGGCCAGGCCGCCTTGTGATGTTCCAACCTGGACATCGATTCCAATGCTGCTCAATTGACATCCCTACGAGAGGCTCTACCTTGGTANACAACAACAACAACCACAACAACAATCACAACAACCACAAGAATTCATCACCTCAGATTTCAGATAAAGCGCGGAGCGGGCAGCTTCCTGTTACCTCGTGACGTCACGCGGCAGCAGAACGTGACATGACGTCACTTCCGGGATACAAGACACTCCCCTCCCACAGATTCAGCAGTGACCATCGCGGAGGTGACGTCACGCACAAGAGCGGTGGAGGTGACGTCACAGAGCTGGATTGGAGTTTTAAGTTAATTTAGATTAAATTTCCATTGCTCCATCTCTTGAACAGAGACCCTTGGGTGCGTGAGCTCAGCAACTACGACGTGGACATTGTTGTGTGTACACAGTGAGTGTGTGTGTACACTGTGTGTGTACATTGTGTGTGTACTGTGTGTAGTGTGTGTGTGTGTGTATGTGTGTACACAGTGTGTGTGTTACATTGTGTGTGTACACTGTGTGTGTGTACACAGTGAGTGTGTGTGTACATTGTGTGTGTACACTGTGTGTGTACACTATGTGTGTGTACACAGTGTGTACATGTGTGTGTACACTGTTGTGTGTGTACACTGTGTGTGTGTACTGTGTGTGTACATGTGTGTACACTGTGTGTGTACACAGTGAGTGGTGTNGTGTGTACACTGTGTGTGTACTGAGTGTGTACATTGTGTGTGTGTGTACACAGTATGGTAGACTGTGTGTGTGTACATGTGTGTACACTATGTGTGTGTACACAGTGAGTGATGTGTGTGTACACTATGTGTGTGTACACAGTGAGTGAGTGTACATTGTGTGTGTACACTGTGTGTGTGTACACTGTGAGTGTACATTGTGTGTGTACACTGTGTGTACACAGTGTGTGTACATTGTGTGTACACTGTGTGTGTGTACACAGTGAGTGAGTGTACATTGTGTGTGTACACNGTGTGTGTGTACACAGTGTGTGTATTGTGTGTACATTGTGTGTGTACACGTGATGAGTGTACATTGTGTGTGTACATNTGTGTGTAACAGTGTGTGTACATTGTGTGTGTACACTGTGTGTGTACACTGTGTGTGTACATTGTGTGTGTACACTGTGTGTGTGTGCACACAATATGGTAGCGCATTCTCTATTCATTGTAGAGGTTCAAGGTTCAAATGGGACAGGCACAGCTGGCTACCCAGTGACATTCACCAAAATATGCGCAGTCTGCTTCACGGCGGATGTAAGACAAGCCACGTGTCACTCACAACGCACAGGTCCTTGCATGTTGGTGTCACGGTCAAAATCGTGCTAATTCCAGACATTATCTAGGTTATTTAATTTAGTGTGTTCTTTCTCCCTCTCTCCTAATGTTCAAGCTTACCCTGCTTACTTTACTACGCGTTTTCCGCACTCATTGACATGTTAATTTTGTCTCTAACCCCTCCATTCTCTGCCCCCNCTCTGCCTATTTAAGGCCTCGCCACAGAGACGATCTCCCTCTCTGTACCTGTGTTACTCTCTCTCTATGTATCTTGGTGATATCTGTCTGCTCATATGTCTGTCTATAGTTTTTCTGGTTAGAATTTTTGTTGCTATTTCATTTATACCTGATGATTGCTTGTGTTGCAATCGAAACGTCGTGATTTTTATTTTACTTTTATTAATTTTAATTTTTTACCTCCGTGACTTTACCGAAAAAACCTAAGAATATTATCCAGAAACCCCACAACCACCTTGTGCCACACAGGGGCAGCTGCCACTTGGGGCGCCCTTCGATTGTTTGAGACGAGATTCGATACGAAACACCGAGTGCTGAGGAATTAAGCAAGCAACTTATGAATGCAAATGTGATGTTCATAACGTGGTGAATCCATGAGAGGTGTTTTGGGTTTGATCGCAAAAATATATAAATGTGTCGTTAAAATCTGCCACCACCAACTAGTGAGGGTTGTCACGTAAACAGAACGTGCAATTCGTCACTAGCACAGCACTAGTGTATAGTGTAGTGTATAGTGTAGTGTATANTGTAGTGTGTAGTGTATAGTNGTAGTGTATAGTGTAGTGTGTAGTGTATAGTGTAGTGTAGTGTATAGTGTAGTGTGTAGTGTATAGTGTAGTAGTGTAGTGTATAGTGTAGTGTATAGTGTGTGTGTAGTGTATAATGTAGTGTAGTGTGTAGTATATAAATAAGTCTTTCTTCCCGTTACAGAAGATGTCTTCCCGTTACAGAANTCTTCCCGTTACAGATGTACGGTCTTCCCACAGACACAGACAGTTTCAGTTAAAGTTTCATTTATTTGAGGAATACCAGTGACCCATGCGGACAACNAAAAACAGAAGAAATATTTTAAAATGAAGACGTGCAAAGAAACATCCAGGAGAAAAAAAAATTCCCCCAAGCAGCACAACAAAAATGACAACAAGTAATACATTCTTACAGTTAAGACACAAAGACAGACAACCAGAAAGAATGGCTTACATATCAATAGGGACAGACCCAGCAGTGCGTGGGTGCTTCCAGCTAGGTATGAGAATCAGGGACAGACGCAGGCAGATTGACTGCTGGCCAGGCTAGGTGCATGAGAATCAAGGTACAGACCCTGCAGGTGCCATGGGTTGACTGCTGTGCCAGGCTAGGTGCATGAGAAAGTCAAGGTACAGACCCTGCAGGTGCCATGGGTTGACTGCTGTGCCAGGCTGGGTGCATGAGGAGGTCACGGGACAGACCCATGGGTTGACTGCTGTGCCAGGCTAGGTGCATGAGGAGGTCACGTGACAGACCTAGCAGGTGCGTGGGTTGACTGCTGTGCCAGGCTAGGTGCATGAGGAGGTCACGGGACAGACCCAGGTGCGTGGGTTGACTGCTGTGCCAGGCTAGGTGCATGAGGAGGTCACGGGACAGACCCAGGTGCCGTGGGTTGACTGCTGTGCCAGGCTAGGTGCATGAGAGGTCACGGGACAGACCCAGCAGGTGCTATGAGTTGGCTGCTGTGCCAGGCTAGGTGCAGGAGGAAGTCACGGGACAGACCCTGCAGGTGCTATGGGTTGACTGCTGTGCCAGGCTAGGTGCATGAAGAGGTCACAGGGACCCAGCAGGTGCCGTGGGTTGACTGCTGTGCCAGGCTAGGTGCAGAGGAAGTCACGGGGACCCAGCAGGTGCCATGGGTTGACTGCTGTGCCAGGCTAGGTGCAGGTCATGGGACAGACCCAGCAGGTGCCATGGGTTGACTGCTGTGCCAGGCTGGGTGCAGGTCACGGGACAGACCCAGCAGGTGCCGTGGGTTGACTGCTGTGCCAGGCTAGGTGCAGGTCACGGGACAGACCCAGCAGGTGCCGTGCTGTGCCAGGCTAGGTGCATGAGGAAGTCACGGGACAGACCCAGCAGGTGCCGTGCTGTGCCAGGCTAGGTGCAGGAGGAAGTCACGGGACAAACCCTGCAGGTGCCGTGCTGTGCCAGGCTAGGTGCATGAGGAAGTCACGGGACAGACCCTGCAGGTGCCGTGGGTTGACTGCTGTGCCATGCTAGGTGCATGAGCAAGTCACGGGAATGACCAGCAGGTGCCATGAGTTGACTGCTGTTCCAGGCTAGGTGCATGGGGTGGGAGTCTATGGATCTCTGGTGGTGCTATGGGTCTCTGTGTGGTGAGTCATGGGTCTGTGTGGTGAGTCTGACTGTGTGTGACTGGGGTTCTAGGGTGAGTCTATGGGTCTGTGTGGTGAGTCTATGGGTATTTGTGTGGTGAGTCTATGGGTCTCTGTGTAGTGAGTCTATGGATCTCTGTGTGGTGAGTTTATGGGTCTCTGTGTGGTGAGTCTATGGATCTCTGTGTAGTGAGTCTATGGGTCTTTGTGTGGTGAGTCTGTGGGTCTCTGTGTGGTGAGTCTGTGGGTCTCTGTGTGGTGAGTCTATGGATCTCTGTGTAGTGAGTCTATGGGTCTTGTGTGTGAGTCTATGGTCTTTGTGTGGTGAGTCTGTGGGTCTCTGTGTGGTGAGTTTATGGGTCTCTGTGTAGTGAGTCTATGGATCTGTGTAGTGAGTCTATGGGTCTCTGTGTAGTGAGTCTATGGGTCTCTGTGTGGTGAGTCTATGGGTCTCTGTGTAGTGAGTCTATGGATCTCTGTGTAGTGAGTCTATGGGTCTCTGTGTAGTGAGTCTATGGGTCTCTGTGTAGTGAGTCTATGGATCTCTGTGTAGTGAGTCTATGGGTCTTTGTGTGGTGAGTCTATGGGTCTCTGTGTAGTGAGTCTGTGGGTCTCCACACCCTGGTCACGACAATATTTCGGGAAGCGTTTGAGTTTTCTCGTTTGGCTGTTGTTGTTGTTGCTGTTGTTGTTCCAGTGAACGGATGAGGACAGAGCGCCTATCCAGAGTTTGAGATCCTGCGAATGGGAGAGAACGTCTCTGCTGAGCACAGGTACCGCACCACGGCAACTACACACACGTAGTAGGTGTTTACCCTTTATACTGGTACAAAACTGACACCTTTATACAAGGCATCATGTTTGCAATAACCACAACACAAGCAGTCAAAATGCAAACAAATAGAAACAACTCTTTGTGTTTATCTCTCTCTCAAATTTAGCATTCTCAGGAAGAACGTAATCAACCAGGTGGGGTGTTGACTGTTATGTTATACTGGTAGGAACAAAGTGGACCAGCCTACAATAGATTATATCGTCCGTCCGTTTGTCCGTTTGTCCGTCCGTCCGTCCGTGTAGCAACATCGCCCCCTACTGCAAACACTTGGCATGACCCTACAAAAACCTTTACTCAGTGACGCTTTCCTGGCTAAACAAGTGTAACATTCCCTTATAATTCCCTCAGATAGCTTTTAATTAAAACATTTCAATTAATGAGGCTTTCCTGGCTAAACAAGTGTAACATTCCCTTATAATTCCTGAGATAGCTTTTAATTAAAACTTTGAAATTAAATAAAAAACTCACAGCACCCTAAAGCCTACAGCTAGGCCTAAAGCCTCGAACTAGGCCTCAAAGTCTCCCTTCGTATCGTACCCCGCGTGTGTGAAAGGGAGTTAATGTTTAACAATGTTACATTCTCTGATGTTTTTCAATAGAAACATTTACGTTTAAAGCTTTTACATTAATAATTATAACTTTTAAATTATACATTAATAATGAAAACATTTAAATTAAAAATTAACTCAGCGCCCTAAAGCCTACAGCTAGGCCTAAAGCCTAGAAGTAGGCCTCAAAATCTCCTTTCGGATCGTCCGATTAGGTGTAGCAACATCGCCCCTACTGCAAACACTTGGCAGGACCCTACAAAAACCTTTAGACTCAGTGGGGCTTTCCTGGCTAAACAAGTGTAATAATACATTATGTTTATATTCTTTGGTTATTCGTTCCTACCAGCCCACACCGCAGGGTCCTGTTCCGACTCTCTGTTGTATTACATTACATTTCTAAGTATACTACATTTGTGTTTCCGTTTCATTTATACCTGATGACGATTGCTTGCGTTGCAGTCGAAACGTCGTATGCTTGTATTTAATTTATTATTTTCTCTTTATACGTCACTTTACCGAAAGAACCTGTACTGCCACGACGCTTGATTGATTGGTCAGCCACGGTGCCACGCCGCTCACCAGGGGCTCTGCTGCCGCCGCCTTCACAGGCACGCGGCGACCACCGCAAGCGTCACTAGCGGAGCATGGCCGCCGCCACCACCACGCCCATTGCGGAGATGACGAAGGGGCTCTGAGTCGTCGTGGCGACCGCCTCTTCTTCTGACGAGGAGCGGGCTGGGGTGGGGGTCGGGGGGTCACGGAGAGCAGAGAGAAATCCAGCAACGGCGAGCGTCGTAGTCGCCCGTGCCACGAGCGATGTGACTTGTCATCGATAATAAAAACACTGGGACCGGACTCATTTCACTGCCTTGGTGACCCTCCTGGTTCGTCTTTCATAATCAGCGGCCACCATCGATCTACCTGATACACGAACCCCCCGGAGACTAGACAAGCCATCACCGCCATCTTGTGCACAGCGATCCAACTGGCTCCATTGAAGCTGTCCGGCAAATGAAAAACATCGTGGACTCACCACACAGAGACCCACAGACTCACCACACAGAGCCCACAGACTCATCACACAGACCCATAGACTCATCACACAGAGACCATGACTCATCACACAGAGACCCTGATTCATCACACAGAGACCCTGACTCATGAGTCTATGTGTCTCTGTGTGATGAGTCTATGGGTCTGTGTGAGTCTATGGGTCTCTGTGTGATGAGTCTATGGGTCTCTGCATGATGAGTCTATGGGTCTGTGTGAGTCTATGGTCTCTGTGATGAGTCTATGGGTCTCTCTGTGTGATGAGTCTATGGGTCTGTGTGAGTCTATGGGTCTCTGTGTGATGAGTCTATGGGTCTCTGTGTGTAAGTCTGGGTCTGTGTGAGTCTATGGGTCTCTGTGTGATGAGTCTATGGGTCTCTGTGTGGTGAGTCTGGGTCTGTGTAAGTCTATGGGTCTCTGTGTGACGAGTCTATGGGTCTCTGTGTGATGAGTCTATGGGTCTGTGTGAGTCTATGGGTCTCTGTGTGATGAGTCTATGGGTCTCTGTGATGAGTCTGTGGGTCTCTGTGTGTGAGTCTGGGTCTCTGTGTGGTGAGTCTGTGGGTCTCTGTGTGGTGAGTCTGTGGGTCTCTGTGTGATGAGTCTGTGGGTCTCTGTGTGGTGAGTCTGTGGGTCTCTGTGTGGTGAGTCTTGGGTCTCTGTGTGATGAGTGTGGGTCTCTGTGTGGTGAGTCTGTGGGTCTCTGTGTGATGAGTCTGTGGGTCTCGGTGTGGTGAGTCTATGGGTCTGTGTGAGTCTATCGGTCTCGTGTGATGAGTCTGTGGGTCTCGTGTGATGAGTCTATGGGTCTGTGTGAGTCTATCGTTCTCTGTGTGATGAGTCTATGTGTCTCGTGTGATGAGTCTATGGGTCTGTGTGAGTCTATGGGTCTCTGTGTGATGAGTCTATGGGTCTCTGCATGATAGTCTATGGGTCTCTGTGTGGTGGTCTGTGTGAGTCTATCGGTCTCAGTGTGATGAGTCTATGGGTCTCTGTGTGATGAGTCTATGGGTCTGTGTGAGTCTATGGGTCTCTGTGTGATGAGTCTATGGGTCTCTGTGAGTCTATGGGTCTCTGTGTGGTGAGTCTATGGGTCTGTGTGAGTCTATGGGTCTCTGTGTGATGAGTAATGGGCAATGGGTCTGTGTGGTGAGTCTATGGGTCTGTGTGAGTCTAGCGGTCTCTGTGTGATGAGTCTATGGGTCTCTGTGTGATGAGTCTATGGGTCTGTGTGAGTCTATCGGTCTCTGTGTGATGAGTCTATGGGTCTGTCTATGGGTCTGTGTGAGTCTATCGGTCTCTGTGTGATGAGTCTATGGGTCTGTGTGAGTCTATGGGTCTCTGTGTGATGAGTCTATGGGTCTGTGTGAGTCTATGGGTCTCTCTGTGGTGAGTCTATGGTTCTGTGTGAGTCTATCGGTCTCGTTGTGATGAGTCTATCGGTCTCGGTGTGCAAACCTTCGACGTAGAGGCGTGCCTGGAGCTGCTGGTGGTGCAGCTTGTTGACCGCGTAGCAGGTGTACGTGTCGGAGTCGGCAGGCGACAGGTCCGAGATGAGCAGCGTGCCGTTGGCGAAGGTTTGGTGGCGCTCGCTCGCCAGGGATGCGCCGTGCTCGCCCTGGAACCTGGCGGTGCGCGGCGTAAGCAAAGAGGGGGGGGGGGGAGTCTTGAGTGTTGTACACACACACACAGTTTCACTGTGTGTGTGTGAGTGTTGTACACACACACACACAGTTTCACTGTGTGTGTCACACACACACACAGTTTCACTGTGTGTGTGTGTTGCACACACACACACACAGTTTCACTGTGTGTGTGTGTGTTGCACACATACACAACAGTTTTACTGTGTGTGTGTGAGTGTTGCACACACACACCCAGTTTCACTGTGTGTGTCACACACACACAGCAGTTTCACTGTGTGTGTGTGTGTGTCACACACACACATACAGCAGTTCTTCACATGAGGACGGCTGCTTGCGTTGTGGCCGAAACGTCGTGAGAATTGTATTTTATAATGTTTTATTTTATAATTTTATAATTTCCCTTCTACGTGACTTTACCGAAAGAACCAAGAAGATGAATCCCTGCAGTCACGAAAGCTTTAAATCAGTATTAGGGTTAGAGAATTACCAGTATGAACTACACTACGTCATCCTTGACAGTGTTTAGTTCATGGAGGCAGTAAAATAGCCGGGCCAGCGTCGGTCTCACCACAGGATGTTGGGACGTGGCAACCCAAACACGGCACATTCCAAGTACGCGGCCTGTCCCTCTGTGGCCGTGTACAGCCTGTCCGGCTTCGACAGCATCCGTGGGGCCACGGCTGTGCGAGAGGTGGTGGTGGGATGGGGCAGGGGGAGGGAGGGTTGCTGGGTTAGAGGAATGTTGTGGAACCGCAGCAGAGATGCCACCAGGTGAAGCAGGAGGAGATCTTGGGGGTGGTGGCAGGAATTGACGAGGGAAGCTTCAGGAGGGAAGTGAGAAGAGAGAGAGGAGATTGGAGAATGAGGAGCGGAGGAAGAGCGGAGGGAGACACTGAGTGGTTATCCCTCCACGGAACACAGGAGGTGGAATGTGGAGGGGAGGGAGGAGGAGGAGGAGGAGGGTTTGAAGGGGGAACAACACGAGGAGAAGCAAGACAGATGCTTGCCGAGAGGACTCACACAGAGACCCACAGACTCATCACACAGAGACCCATAGACTCACACAGAGACCCATAGACTCATCACACAGAGACCCATAGACTCACACAGAGACCCATAGACTCATCACACAGAGACCCATAGACTCACACAGAGACCATAGACTCACACAGAGACCCATAGACTCATCACACAGAGACTCACAGACTCATCACACAGAGACCCATAGACTCACACAGAGACCACAGACTCACACAGAGACCCACAGACTCACACAGAGACCCATAGACTCACACAGAGACCTACAGACTCACACAGCGACCCATAGACTCACACAGAGACCCACAGACTCACACAGCGACCCACAGACTGACACAGAGACCCACAGACTACACAGAGACCCACAGACTCACACAGAGACCCACAGATTCGCATAGAGACTCAGTCGTCCTTCCCCGCACCTCCGACCGTCATAGTTGGCTACGTGCGGCTCTCACCCAGACGTTGACGTAGGCGTTGGCCAGGATGGTGCCATGACGGTTGGAGGCCTGGCACTGGTACACGCCGGTGTCTTCCTCCCGCAGCCAGGGCAGCGTCAGGAAGTCGCGGTCCACCCGCCGGTCCGGCACCGCGGGGGCTTCTGCTCCGTGGCACGGCGGCACGACGCCCGGCACGGTTTGGCGCGGTCTCGGCGCACGATGTGGAACGATTTTAACCACGATTTGGAATGGTCTGAGCGCGATTTGGCATTGTTTGGCAGGATGCATTTAGCGCAACGCGGCGTGATCCGGCTCACTTCGCTACGTCCTGTGGGTGAGCGTGCGACCGGCTGGGTGAGGGCGTGCACATTGCGGACGAGTGAGCGGGCGAGTGAGCGGGCGACTGGTTGACCGAGCGTGTGATTTTACCGCGATCGGTCGACCGAGCGATCGGCTGACGAGCGTGTGCACGTGCACGTCGGTGGACAAGCGGGCGAGCGAGCGTGCGATCGACCCGCGAGTGAGCGGGCAGGGCGAGTGGCCGAGCGAGACTGCCCCCCCCCCCCGCGTCTCACCGTCGATGGGCACGCCGTTGAGGAACCAGCGGATGGTGGTGCGGGATTCCGCTTGCGAAGCACGTGAGCTCGGCGCTGTCCCCCGGCGCGTAGCTGCGGCTCTCTGGCAGCGGAGCGAACCAGTGCGGCTTCGCTGCAGAGGCCGGAGGGGGGGCAGGGGGAGGAGGAGGGGAGCGGGTGAGGAGGAGGAAGAGGAGAGGGGGAGGAGGAGGAGGGGGAGAGGAGGAGAGGGGGGGAGGAGGAGGAGAAGGGGAGGAGGAGGGGGGGAGGAGGATGGGGGGGAGGAAGAGGAGGGGGGGGGAGGAGGGGGGGGGAGGAGGAGGGGGGGAGGAGGAGGGGGAGGAGGAGGAGGGGGAGGAGGAGGAGGAGGAGAGGAGGGGGGGGGGAGGGCGGAGGGGCAGGGGGGAGGAGGGTTAGACAATGTCCCTTGCTTGTCAACTAGACAAGCAAGGGACATGTGTGGTTACCAGGCAGGTCCACTGAGCTACGTAGCTCACAGGTGGACCGGCTCTCGGACGAACAAACCCACGTGACTTTCACACGCACCAGCGAGTGTCAAGCAGAACCAGACAGGGGGTGGGGGGGGGGGTCCCCACCTGCGATAGGAAAGGCGGCTGATGGAAACTAACAAAGCGAGGTGTCAGTCACCATCGGTGTGGCCGGCTTCCTATAGACAGGGACCACCACCACCACAGCAGCAGCAGCACCGCCGCCACCGCCGCCACCACACCACCACTACACCACCACTGCAGCAGCAGCACCGCCACCACCACCACCGCAGCAGCAGCAGCAGCACACCAGACAGCGGAGGAGAATGGAGGCAGACCCCCGGCTGTGAATGGGAACTCGAGGTTGTTGCCGGGTTCGTAGCGGAGTGGCGCTAACACCTGAGCCACCACTCCGCCACGCGCACACACGCACACCACACACGCAGGCACACGCACGCACGCACACGCACACAGGCACACGCACACACACAGGTGCACACACACACACAGGTGCACACAGACACGCACGCACACACACAGACACACACACACAGGTGCACAAACACACACACACAGGTGCACACACACAGACACACACACAGGNACACACACACATAGACACACACACACAGGTGCGCACACCTTCCACGGTGACCGTGACGGTGTGCAGCGCCACGCCCTCGCTGTTGAAGGCGCGGCACTGGTAGCTGCCGCCGTGTGACAGCGCGCGTTGCGGATGGCCAGCGTCGTGCCGGGGTCGTGCTGGCCTCGTGCCGGAGCCGTGCCGGGGGTGCGGCGAGGGGGCGGCTTCCTCTCCGACGACAACAACATCCCACCCCACTTGCTCCAGCTCACCTCCGGCGTGGGGCTACGCACACACACACAGGGAACGCACACGCACACACACGCGCGCACGTGTGTGTGTGTGTGTGTGCACGTGTGTGTGTGTCAGTTGACCCGTGGCACCTGATGGGTCTGCCCCGTGACCTCCTGCCAGCGGGCGTTCGACACTTCACGTGGTAGCCTCAAGGCGCACATGGCCTGGCGCAAGTGACGTCAACGCCACTTAGTGGCGAATGGCGGTTGTTGTTGTGTTGCACTTGTGTGTGTGTAGATGTGTGCGTGCGTGTGTGGGAGCGGTAGTGTAGTGGTTAGCGCGCTGCGCTACGAACCCGGCGACACGAGTTCGATTCCCGCTCACGGCCAACACCAACAGTGACGATTATCTGAACCGGTCCCGGGCCTCCCCTAGGTCGACTCAGCCTCAAATGAGTACCTGGTGCGGTGTGTAAACATCGCCACTAGGGAGACAAAGGCGGTCGGGCGTGGTGCTGGCCACCCACCCCTCGTGTGCCGTGCCGGCCTTCATAGGTGCTCGCTAACAGTACTTGCCCCTACAGTCTGTTAAGGCTATACGGGGTTCTTTGTCTTGTGCGTGTGCGTGCGTGTGTGTACGTACAGGCCTCGTGTGATGCACGTCAACAGCAGCGTCTCCCCGGTGAGCACCACCTTGCTGCTCGTCTCCCCGCGGGCTCCACGAACACCGGCCGGCTTTTTGACGGACGCTCTGCGTGTGCAATCATCCACGTGGGTGCGCGGGGAGCGGTGGCACAGTGGTAGCGTCTACACTGCGCTACAAAAGCTGGCCACGAGCCGAGTTTGATTCCCGCCGTAGGGCAACACCGGTGACGGTTATGTGAACACGCGCATACGTACGNACACACGTACACACACGTACACACACGTACACACACGCACACACACACGTACACACACACACACGCACACACACGCACACGTACACACACACGTACACACACGCACACACGTACGCACACACACGTNCACACACACACGTACACACACACACACACACGTACACACGCACACGTNCACACACACACGCACACGTACACACACACACACACGTACACACACACGTACACACACACACGTACACACACACATACACACACGCACACACGTACACACACAGACGTNCACACACACACACGTACACACACACACGTCCACACACACACACGTACACGCACACAACAACAACCGCCATTCGCCACTAAGTGGCGGTGACGTCACCACGACGCTTGTGCCAGGCCAAGTGCACCTTGAGGCCACGTGAAGTGTCGAACGCCCGCTGGCAGGAGGTCACGGGGCAGACCCAGCAGGTGCCACGGGTCGACTGACCGAGTTGACCGAGATGACTGGCTGATGCACCACCTGTGCCCCTACTGTGCCAACTTGCTGTGCTTTAGCCACCCGGCGCTCTGTTCGTTGTTGTGAGCGTCGCTCCTCCGCCCTCCACTGTTGTTGGAGGGACTGCCTCCAACTGCCCAGTAGCGTCCTTCACGAGCCTCCTCCACTGAGGCCGATCTTGACACCGCTGGTACCAGTCATCGGCAAGTCCACTCAGCTCCAAGTCCTCCCGAACCACATCACTCCATCTCTTCTCCAGCCCGTGCCGCGCCCGTTTAGCCCCCTCGATCCGGCCGAACAAAAGCTGTTTAGGCATGCGGTGGCTGGGCATGCGGGCTACATGACCCAGCCAACGCAGCCTTGCCTACCGGAGGACCTCACCGATGGGACTTTGCCCAGATCTTTCAAGGATTTGTGAGCTCCTCACACAATCCAGCCTGGTTAAACCCAGGATGCATCGTAGGCAGGCCAGCCTAAATGTTTCCAACCGGCGAAGATGCTCCATTAGGGGGTCCACGTTTCGCAAGCGTAGAGCAGGGAGGGAATGACCGTGGCCGAGAAGACCTGAAGCTTCGTGCGGAGCAACAGACCAGGTAGCTTCCACACATCGTTACGCAACCAATGAAAAGATATTTCCGCTCGACTGATTCGGAGTGAGACCTCTGCTGTTAAACTGGAGCCGGTCATAAGCACACTGCCCAGGTATGGGAAACTCTCCACTCTCTCCACAACTTCCCCATCACCGATTGGGAGTTGTGGGGTGGAGTGTCCGATGGTACAAAATACCCAGGCAGGTGCTTAGTTTTGGGGGGCTGATGGTAAGGCCCCACCTCTTAGTGGCACGCTCCAGTCTCAGCAGCAGCGTCTCCAACTCCTCTTCTGAATGAGCAGCTATTACCAAATCATCAGCATACATAACGTGGTTGACCAATAGGGAGCCATCCCTTGATCGCACCCGGGCGTCGAACAGCCTCCCATTATATCTGTACCAAATGGAAATTCCTCCGGTACAGCTATTGAAGGCTTCACGAACTACGTAGTCGAAATAGATGTTAAATAATGTGGGAGCCAAAGGACATCCCTGTCGCACCCCAAGGTGTACAGGTAAAGGCTCCGACTCCCGGCCACGTAGTTTTACCCGGGCCCGCTCACCATCATGAAGGTCCTTAATGATCGTGAGCAGAGGGTCAGGGACTCCGAAAGCACGAAGAACACCCCAGAGCCCAAGCCTATTGATGGTATCATAAACCTTGACCAGGTCAATAAAGCAGAGATGCAGGTCTTGTTGGAATTGCCTACACCTCTGCTGTAGCAGACGGACAGAAAATATGGCATCTGTGCAGGACCGCCCTTTCCTGAAACCGCATTGGGGTTCCGCAAGCCTCTCCTCAGCGTGCCTAGCAAGGCGATGTTGAATAATCCTTGCCAGGACCTTTCCCGGCACACTGAGGAGTGAGATGCCCCTGTAGTTGTTACAGTCTGTGCGGTCCCCCTTCTTAAAGAGGGGGACCACCAGGGCATCCTTCCAATCCTGCGGTACCCGTCCAGCGGTCCAGACTGTTGTTATGATGTCATATAGGGCAGTATGTGCACAAACGCCACCCTCCCTCAGCATTTCGCTCGGGAGATCATCTCTGCCCGGTGCCTTTCCTGGTCTCAGACTCCGGATCGCCTTAAGTACTTCCTCAACAGATGGCACCTCAGCCAGCCACTNACACACACACACACGCACACACGTACGCACACACACACGTACACACACACACGTACACACACACGCACACACACACACGCACACACGCACACACACACACATACACAGCCACACACACACGTCACACACGCACACACACACACGTACACACACACGCACACACACACACAGTACACACACGCACACACACACGTACACACACACGTACACACATACACGTCACACACACACACACGTACACACACGCACACGTCCACGCACACACACGCACGCACACGTCCACGNACACACACACGCGTACACACACACGTACACACACGTCCACGCACACACACACACGGCCACACACGCACACACACACACACGTCTACACACGTCCACACATGTCCACGCACACACACACACACACACACACACACGTCCACGCACACACACACACACACGCACACACACACGTACACACACACACACACGTNCACACACACACACGTACACACAGCACACACACACACGTACACACACACGCACACACGTACACACACACACGGCCACGCACACACACGTNCACACACACACACGTCCACACACACACGTACACACACACGCACACACGTCCATGCACACACACACACGTACACACGTACACGCACACACAAACACGTCCACACACACACACCCACGCACACACACACGCGTAGACACACACGTACACACACACACACACACGTCCACGCACGCACTTCCCGGCGTTTGCCACCGCTGCCGCCACTCACCGCGTATGACGACCAGCCGTAGCGGCTGCTTGTGGCGGATGGTGCCCCCGTGTGCGGTAGCGAGCGTGGCACACGTAGTCACCCTCGTCGCCGGGGAGCACGTTGGCGAAATGCAGGTCACCCTCCGGACCCTGCGTTACTCGCCCATCCAGCGGCACTTTCTCCACGGCTGCGGCGGTGGTGGTGGTGGCGGTGGTGGCGGTGGTGCGGCGTGGTGGTGGTNGTGGTGGCGGTGGTGGTGGTGGTGACGGTGGTGGCGGCNGTGGCGTGGCGTGGTGGTGTGGCGCGGTGGCGGTGGCGGTGGTGGCGGTGGTGGTGGTGGTGGCGGTGGTGGTGGTGGCGGCGTGGCGGTGGCGGTGGCGGTGGTGGCGGTGGCGTGGTGGTGGCGGTGGCGGTGGTGGTGGTGGCGGCGGTGGCGGTGGTGGTGGCACCACCCCGGGGTGGAGGGCGGTGGGCAGTCGGAGGGGCGGCGGGGGAGGGATTGAGGAGATCAGAATCGTTATACAGGTAGGAACAATGTTCCACACTCTTCGTGGTTCTTTCGGTAAAGTGACTTAGAAGGGAAGTAATAAAATAATAAAAATAAAACATAATGTGTTTTATTTTTATTATTTTATAATAAAATAAAACATATGTTTTCTTTTTATTATTTTATTACTTCCCTTCTACGTGACTTTACCGAAAGAACCAAGAAGATGAATACAGTGATACCTCGGTTCACGAACGCTTCTGTTCACGAACAACTCCGTTCACGAACAGAAAAGTTAATAAAAATGTGCTCTGGTTCACGAACTCCGCTTCGGTTCACGAACAGGAGCCGCGGCCATTTTAATGCTATTTCCAGGCTGTCACATGGTCGTGACTTCCTGTAGGAAGATCGTGGAGAGAAGAAGAGACACAGAAAGAAGTACTTTGAGTACTGCGAAGACACTTTCAGTGACTTTTTGCTTTTTGGTGTGCTTTTTAGCACATACAGTACTGTACTGTACTACTGTACTGTACAATACTGTACTTACTGTATTGTACAGTTCACCCGTTTGAGTGCTTACTGAAGTAATCTCAAGCAAGGTTAGTGTTCTCTCTTTATGCATTACTATACTGCACAGTACTAATGTGTATTTTAATTTGTTTAATATTTTTGTGCTTCAAAAACCAAAAAAAAAGGTCAGAACGGATTAACCGGATTTACATTGAACCCTATGGGAAAATGTGCCTCGTTTCACGACCAATTCGGTTCGCGACCAGTCAGTTCACGAATTAAGTTCGTGAACCGAGGTATCACTGTACCTGCAGTCACGAAAGCTTTAAATCGAAATGTTCCACACTGCCCACCAGGGATTATATACCTGTCTGTCTGTCTGTCGTGCATAAATAAATATATAATACAAACAGCTCTTTGATTGGTGGAGACCTACTGCCGGGTACGGAGAGGGGAGGGGCCTAAGGAAGGGGGATCAGAGGAGGGGCCTGAGGGGGGGTCAGGGGAAGGGCCTAAGGGACATCACGGGACGATTCACCGCTCCGCTACTCAGGGTGGGGTCGTCTGGCACGACCACCCGAATGTGACATTGTGGCCGTCGCTCTGCATCCACATCAGCGGCCGCGCGGAAGCTGAAGAACGCGGATGTCCAGTGTGGGCATGGGGTCAGCGAGTTACAACAACCAACGATGCAAACAACGCGATGGGAGAGAGAGAGACACGCAAACTACAAATATACAGCAGCAGGCGACAGGGTCGGGATCGAACCCACGACCTCCTGTACACAGGCGAGGTAGTCAACATCTCATAGCCACCGTGATGATGAGAGACACGCAAACTCCAAATATACAGCAGCAGGCGTCGTCAGGGTCGGGATCGAACCCAAGACCTCCTGCGTGCCAGGCGAGGTAGTCAACATCTCATAGCCAGCGCGGTACTCACAGCTGCAACATCTCATAGCCAGCGTGGTACTCACAGCTGCAACATCTCATAGCCAGCGTGGTACTCACAGCTGTACATCTCATAGCCAGCGTGGTACTCACAGCTGCACATCTCATAGCCAGCGTGGTACTCACAGCTGTGACATCTCACAGCCAGCGTGGTACTCACAGCTGTAACATCTCATAGCCAGCGTGGTACTCACAGCTGCATCTCATAGCCAGCGTGGTACTCACAGCTGTGACATCTCATAGCCAGCGTGGTACTCACAGCTGTACATCTCATAGCAGCGTGGTACTCACAGCTGTACATCTCATAGCCAGCGTGGTACTCACAGCTGTAACATCTCATAGCCAGCGTGGTACTCACAGCTGCACATCTCATAGCAGCGTGGTACTCACAGCTGACATCTCATAGCCAGCGTGGTACTCACAGCTGTGACATCTCATAGCCAGCGTGGTACTCACAGCTGTGACATCTCATAGCCAGCGTGGTACTCACAGCTGCAACATCTCATAGCCAGCGTGGTACTCACAGCTGCTACATCTCATAGCCAGCGTGGTACTCACAGCTGTGACATCTCATAGCCAGCGCGGTACTCACAGCTGCTACATCTCATAGCCAGCGCGGTACTCACAGCTGCAACATCTCATAGCCAGCGCGGTACTCACAGCTGCTACATCTCATAGCCAGCGTGGTACTCACAGCTGTAACATCTCATAGCCAGCGTGGTACTCACAGCTGTGACATCTCATAGCCAGCGCGGTACTCACAGCTGTAACATCTCATAGCCAGCGTGGTACTCACAGCTGCTACATCTCATAGCCAGCGTGATACTCACAGCTGCCACATCTCATAGCAGCGTGGTACTCACAGCTGTGACATCTCATAGCCAGCGTGGTACTCACAGCTGTAACATCTCATAGCCAGCGTGGTACTCACAGCTGTGACATCTCATAGCCAGCGTGGTACTCACAGCTGTGACATCTCATAGCCAGCGTGGTACTCACAGCTGCCACATCTCATAGCCAGCGTGGTACTCACAGCTGTGACATCTCATAGCCAGCGTGGTACTCACAGCTGTGACATCTCATAGCCAGCGCGGTACTCACAGCTGCTACATCTCATAGCCAGCGTGGTACTCACAGCTGCAACATCTCATAGCCAGCGCGGTACTCACAGCTGCTACATCTCATAGCCAGCGTGGTACTCACAGCTGTGACATCTCATAGCCAGCGCGGTACTCACAGCTGTAACATCTCATAGCCAGCGTGGTACTCACAGCTGCTACATCTCATAGCCAGCGTGATACTCACAGCTGCCACATCTCATAGCCAGCGTGGTACTCACAGCTGTGACATCTCATAGCCAGCGTGGTACTCACAGCTGTAACATCTCATAGCCAGCGTGGTACTCACAGCTGCAACATCTCATAGCCAGCGCGGTACTCACAGCTGTGACATCTCATAGCCAGCGCGGTACTCACAGCTGCTACATCTCACAGCCAGCGTGGTACTCACAGCTGTAACATCTCATAGCCAGCGTGGTACTCACAGCTGTAACATCTCATAGCCAGCGTGGTACTCACAGCTGTGACATCTCATAGCCAGCGTGGTACTCACAGCTGCTACATCTCATAGCCAGCGTGGTGCTCACAGCTGCCACATCTCATAGCCAGCGTGGTACTCACAGCTGTGACATCTCATAGCCAGCGTGGTACTCACAGCTGTGACATCTCATAGCCAGCGTGGTACTCACAGCTGTAACATCTCATAGCCAGCGCGGTACTCACAGCTGCCACATCTCATAGCCAGCGCGGTACTCACAGCTGCCACATCTCATAGCCAGCGTGGTACTCACAGCTGTGACATCTCATAGCCAGCGTGGTACTCACAGCTGCCACATCTCATAGCCAGCGTGGTACTCACAGCTGTGACATCTCATAGCCAGCGTGGTACTCACAGCTGTGACATCTCATAGCCAGCGTGGTACTCACAGCTGTAACATCTCATAGCCAGCGCGGTACTCACAGCTGCCACATCTCATAGCCAGCGCGGTACTCACAGCTGCCACATCTCATAGCCAGCGTGGTACTCACAGCTGTGACATCTCATAGCCAGCGTGGTACTCACAGCTGTAACATCTCATAGCCAGCGTGGTACTCACAGCTGCCACATCTCATAGCCAGCGTGGTACTCACAGCTGTGACATCTCATAGCCAGCGTGGTACTCACAGCTGTAACATCTGATAGCCAGCGTGGTACTCACAGCTGTGACATCTCATAGCCAGCGTGGTACTCACAGCTGTAACATCTCAGCCAGCGTGGTACTCACAGCTGCCACATCTCATAGCCAGCGCGGTACTCACAGCTGTAACATCTCATAGCCAGCGCGGTACTCACAGCTGCCACATCTCATAGCCAGCGTGGTACTCACAGCTGTGACATCTCATAGCCAGCGTGGTACTCACAGCTGTGACATCTCATAGCCAGCGTGGTACTCACAGCTGTGACATCTCATAGCCAGCGTGGTACTCACAGCTGCCACATCTCATAGCCAGCGTGGTACTCACAGCTGCAACATCTCATAGCCAGCGTGGTACTCACAGCTGTGACATCTCACAGCCAGCGTGGTACTCACAGCTATGACATCTCATAGCCAGCGTGGTACTCACAGCTGTGACATCTCATAGCCAGCGCGGTACTCACAGCTGCAACATCTCATAGCCAGCGTGGTACTCACAGCTGTGACATCTCATAGCCAGCGTGGTACTCACAGCTGTAACATCTCATAGCCAGCGTGGTACTCACAGCTGTGACATCTCATAGCCAGCGTGGTACTCACAGCTGTGACATCTCATAGCCAGTGTGGTACTCACAGCTGCCACATCTCATAGCCAGCGTGGTACTCACAGCTGCCACATCTCATAGCCAGCGCGGTACTCACAGCTGTCCAGCCAGAAGACGGTGGGAGGAGGGAAGCCGTGGGGAGGAGGGCGGCAGTGCAGAACGGCCGGGGAGCCCACGGCGGCCATGACGGGCGCCAGCTGCTCACGCGGCCACCGCGGGGCGCCTGCAGGGTACAGACAAAGACCCCCCGTGTAGCCTGCACAGACCGTCGGGGCAAGTGCTGCCAGCAAGTAGCATGGGTTGGTGGTCAGGCACCGCACACCGCAATGGTAACGTGTTTACACGTCGCATTAGGTACTCGTTTGAGGCTGAGTCGACCTAGGGGAGGGCCCAGGACGGGTTCAGCAACTTTGTGTGTGGGGAGCGGTTGTGCAGCGGTTAGCACACTGTGTGTGTGGGGAGCGGTGTTGCAGCGGTTAGCGCCCTGTGTGTGTGGGGAGCGGTGTTGCAGCGGTTAGCGCCCTGTGTGTGTGGTGGGGAGTGGTGGTGCAGCGGTTAGCGCCCTGTGTGTGTGAGTGGGGAGTGGTGGTGCAGCGGTTAGCGCCTGTGTGTGTGTGAGTGGGGAGTGGTGGTGCAGCGGTTAGCGCCCTGTGTGTGTGAGTGGGGAGTGGTGGTGCAGCGGTTAGCGCTGTGTGTGTGAGTGGTGGTTGACGGTGCGAGCGTGCCCCCCCCCCCCACTCACGCGCCAGCCTCACGGTGATGTTGGCGCTGAGCGCCGTGCCAGCCCGGTTACGCGCCGAGCAGCGGTAGACCCCCTGGTAGACCTCCACCGCGTCACCGTCACCGTCACCGCCGCCCTCCGCCGCCGCCGCGGCCGCCAAGTCGACGGTGAAGGACCCCGAAGTGTCGCCATGGCGCCGCACGTGGGGGTCACTGTCGGGGTCAAAGCTGCCGCCATCTTTGCTCCACAAGAACCTGCATGCAGCACGAGGGGGAGGAGGGAGGGAGGAGGGAGGGGGGGATGGGATGGAGGGAGGGGGTGGGGATGGGATGGAGGGAGGGAGGGGGAGGGAGGTGGGGATGGGATGCAATTATAACACCTAAGGTCTTCGCTCATTTACCAGCTTCACATTCCCTGTTGCCGTACAAATACTGGAGGAAGGGCCTTTGCTATTGATGCCCCCAGGGTCTGGAATGCTGTTGCCAATAAACTGCAACATGAGTCACTACCCGTGAGCTAACACGTCGACCTCTTGCAGTCACTCAGCCCCCGTCCATCACGCGGCAATCGCGGGAGGACTACGTCGTGGACTCACGGGACAACATCGTGCTGCAGTGTGAAGCACACGGCAACCCAGCGCCCACGTACGCTGCACACACCTCCCGCCATCCCTCCCTCCATCTCCCCTTCTTCCCGACTTCCATCCCTCCCTCCCGACTTACACCCCCTCCCCACCTCCCTCCCTCCATCCCTAATTAACTCTCTCACTCCCTCCCCCCTCCCTTCCCTCCCTCCCTCCCTCATCCCATCCCATCCCCACCCCCCTCCCTC
>MU249827.1:0-11399 GCA_018977245.1 Lethenteron camtschaticum
TCGTTGTTGTGAGCGTCGCTCCTCCGCCCTCCGTTGTTGTTGGAGGGCGACTGCCTCCAACTGCCCAGTAGCGTCCTTCACGAGCCTCCTCCACTGAGGCCGATCTTGACACCGCTGGTACCAGTCATCGGCAAGTCCACTCAGCTCCACGTCTTCCTGTACCACATCACTCCATCTCTTCTCCAGCCCGTGCCGCGCCCGTCTAGCCCACTCGATCCGGCCGAACCATTCACTCACACACACACTTACACACTCACAACAACAACAACCGCCATTCGCCACTAAGTGGCGGTGACGTCACCACGACGCTTGTGCCAGGCCATGTGCACCTTGAGGCCACGTGAAGTGTCGAACGCCCGCTGATAGGAGGTCACGGGGCAGACCCAGCAGGTGCCACGGGTCGACTGACTAAAATGAGTGGCTGATGCACCACCTGTGCCCCTACTGTGCCATTCACTCACTCACACTTACACCCCCACCCACCCCACGCAGCTACCTCGACGAGCTGCTGAAAGACTTCCTCGACTCTGCTGAGCTGCACTTCCTCGTGGGCCACCGCGTCACCTACTACGTGGTGACCGACCAGCCCACGCGCATTCCACACGTCGCTCTGGCACCCGATAGGGCCATCGTTCCCGTCAAGGTCGGTACACACCACACACGCACACCACACACGCACACCACACACACACCACACACACCACACACACACACACCATACACACACACCACACACACACACACCACACACACACCACACACACACCACACACACACCACACAGACACCACACATCACACACCACACCAACACACACCACACACCACACACACACAAACCCCACACACACCACACACACACCACACACACNTCACACACACCACACACACACATCACACACACACACACACACACACACACACACACACACACCACACATCACACACACCCACACCACACACACACAGACACCACACACACACAGACACCACATACACCCCACACACACACACCACACCAACACACACACCACACACACACACAAACACACCAAACACACAATACACCACACACACCACACACACCACACAACACCACCCACACACCACACACACACCACACACACACATCACACACACACCACACCACACACACCACACACACACACACCACACATCACACACACCCACACCACACACACACAGACACCACACACACACAGACACCACATACACCCCACACACCACACCAACACACACACACACACACCACACAAACACACCAAACACACAACACACCACACACACCCACACACACCACACACACACACAACACCCACACACAGACACCACACACATACACCACACACACACACACACACCACACACACATACCACACACACACCACACACACACCACACACACACCACACCAACACACACTACACATACACCACCACCACGCACACACCACACACACCACACCACCACCACCCACACACACCCACACACACACACCACACCTACACACACCACCCACACACACCCACACACACACACACACACACACCACACACACACACACACACACACACAACACACCACACACACACACACCACACACACCACACACACCACACACACCCACACACACCACACACACACACACACACCACCCACACACAGACACACACACACACACCACACACACACACACACCACACACACAAACCACACACACCACACACCACACACACCCCACACACACACACACACCACACTCACACCACACCAACACACACACCACACACACACACACCCACCCACACACACACCACACATACACACCACACACACACCACACACACACCACCAACACACACTACACATATACCACCCACCCACGCACACACCACACACACCTACACACACCACCCACACACACCCACACACATACCACACCTACACACACCACCCACACACACCCACACACCACACACACACCACACACACACATCACACACACCACACACACACCACACCAACACACAAACACACCACACACACAACACACCACACACACCCACACACACCACACACACCCGACACCACACACACACACCACACATCACACACAACACACACCACACACACAAACCACACACACACACACCACACACACAACACACACACCACACACCAACACACACCACACACACACACCCACACACACCACACACACCACACCTACACACACCACCCACACACACACACGACACCTACACACACCATCCACACACACTCACACACACACACCCACACACATCACACACACCACACACACCACACACACACCACCCACACACACACACACCACACCCACACACACACCACACACACACACCCACACACACATCACACACACCACACACACCACACCACCCACACACCACACCCACACACACACCACACGCACCACACACACACACCACACACACCACACACAGGAGAGAGAGCTGTGGATGATGGAGGGAGCTGTGGATGAAGTAGGGAGCTGTGGGTGAAGGAGGGAGATGTGGATGAAGGAGAGAGCTGTGGTTGAAGGAGGGAGCTGTGGATGAAGGAGGGAACTGTGGGTGAAGGAGGGAGCTGTGGATGAAGGAGAGAGCTGTGGATGAAGGAGAGAGAGCTGTGGGTGAAGGAGAGAGCTGTGGATGAAGGAGAGAGCTGTGGATGAAGGAAGGAGCTGTGGATGAAGGAGAGAGAGGAGAGAGCTGTGGATGAAGGAGAAAGCTGTGGATGAAGGAGAGAGAGCTGTGGGTGAAGGAGGGAGCTGTGGTGAAGGAGGGAGCTGTGGATGAAGGAGAGAGCTGTGGATGAAGGAGAGAGCTGTGGATGAAGGAGAGACCTGTGGATGAAGGGAGAGAGCTGTAGATGGAAGGAGAGAGCTGTGGATGAAGGAGGGAGCTGTGGATGAAGGAGGGAGCTGTGGGTGAAGGACGGAGATGTGGATGACAGAGGGAGCTGTGGTTGAAGGAGAGAGCTCTGGGTGATGGAGGGAGCTGTGGGTGAAGGAGGGAGCTGTGGGTGAAGGAGAGAAAACTGTGGATGAAGGAGAGAGCTGTTGATGAAGGAGAGAGATGTGGATGAAGGAGAGAGCTGTTGATGATGGAGGGAGATGTGGATGAAGGAGAGAGATGTGGATGAAGTAGAGAGCTGTGGATGAAGGAGGGAGCTGTGGATGAAGGAGGAAGCTGTGGATGAAGGAGGGAACTGTGGATGATGGAGAGAGCTGTGGATGAAGGAGGACTGTGATGAAGGAGGGAGCTGTGGATGAAGGAGGGAGCTGTGGATGAAGGAGGAGCTGTGGATGAAGGAGAGGAGATGTGGATGAAGGAGGAGCTGTGGATGAAGGAGGGAGCTGTGGATGAAGGAGGGAGAGCTGTGGATGAAGGAGGAGCTGTGGATGAAGGAGGGAACTGTGGATGATGGAGAGAGCTGTGGATGAAGGAGGGAGCTGTGGATGAAGGAGAGAGCTGTGGATGAAGGAGGGAGCTGTGGATGATGGAGAGAGCTGTGGATGATGGAGAGAGCTGTGGATGAAGGAGAGAGCTGTGGATGATGGAGAGAGCTGTGGGTGATGGAGAGAGCTGTGGATGAAGGAGGGAGCTGTGGATGAGGAGGAGCTGTGGATGATGGAGAGAGCTGTGGGTGATGGAGAGAGCTGTGGATGACGGAGGAGCTGTGGATGATGGAGCGAGCTGTGGATGATGGAGAGAGAGCTGTGCATGAAGGAGGAGCTATGGATGATGGAGACAGCTGTGGATGATGNAGAGAGAGCTGTGGATGAAGGAGGGAGCTGTGGATGAAGGGCGAGCTGTGGATGAAGAGAAAGCTGCGGATGAAGGAGCGAGCTGTGGATGAAGGAGAGAGCTGTGGATGAAGGAGAGAGCTGTGGATGAAGGAGGGAGCTGTGGATGAAGGAGCTGTGGATGAAGGAGAGAGCTGTGGATGAAGGAGCGAGCG
Organism: Lethenteron camtschaticum; assembly: GCA_018977245.1. Taxonomy (NCBI): domain Eukaryota; kingdom Metazoa; phylum Chordata; class Hyperoartia; order Petromyzontiformes; family Petromyzontidae; genus Lethenteron; species Lethenteron camtschaticum. The sequence goes on from MU249827.1 coordinate 4,026, forward strand.
ATGAAGGAGCGAGCTGTGGATGAAGGAGCGAGCTGTGGATGAAGGAGAGAACTGTGGATGAAGGAGCGAGCTGTGGATGAAGGAACGAGCTGTGTGTGAAGGAGCGAGCTGTGGATGAAGGAGAGAGCTGTGGATGATGGAGAGAGAGCTGTGGATGAAGGAGGGAGCTGTGGATGATGGAGAGAGCTGTGGATGATGGAGAGAGAGCTGTGGATGAAGGAGGGAGCTGTGGATGAAGGAGCGAGCTGTGGATGAAGGACAAAGCTGTGGATGAAGGAGCAAGCTGTGGATGAAGGAGAGAGCTGTGGATGAAGGAGCGAGCTGTGGATGAAGGAGAGAGCTGTGGATGAAGGAGGGAGCTGTGAATGAAGGAGGGAGCTGTGGATGAAGGAGAAAGCTGTGGATGAAGGAGGGAGCTGTGGATGAAGGAGNAAGCTGTGGATGAAGGAGCGAGCTGTTGATGAAGGAGGAGCTGTGGATGAAGGAGGGAGCTGTGGATGAAGGAGCGAGCTGTGGATGAAAGAGAGAACTGTGGATGAAGGAGGGAGCTGTGGATGAAGGAGAAAGCTGTGGATGGAGCTGTCTTGTGTGTCGGCCAAAGTGATCCGGCTACCAAACCCGCCGTTACCCCCGGCGACCCATCCCTGGCGTTCACCCCTCCCTCTCTCGCCCCCCGTGCCGCTCCCCCTCCACCCAGGTGGAGAAGCGACCCCGCTGGCAGGACATCTGCATGGACCGCTTCAAGACGATCGGCGAGCTCGCCGAGACGACGGCCCGCGGCGAGGCCTACCTCTTCTGCCTGGACGTCGACCTCCGCTTCACGGCTCGCTGGGGCCCCGAGGTCCTCTCCGACAGAGTCGCCGTGCTCCACACATGGTTTTTCAACGCCCGCCCTCGGCCTTCACGTATGAGCGGCGGGCCGAGTCGGCGGCGAGAGTCGCCCCCGGCGAGGGTGACTACTACTACCACGCGTCGGTGTTTGGCGGGCTCCGTGCCACCGTGGCGGAGGCGGCCAGGGCGGTGTTTGCCGGCGTGGCGAAGGACCGGCGGGCGGGCGTGGAGGCGGTCTGGCATGACGAGAGCCACCTCAACCGCTACCTCATCGACGTGAAGCCCAGCAAGGTGCTCTCGCCCGAGTACTGCTGGACGAGACGGTGCACGACGCGGCGGTGAGGGTCAAGCGGCTCGTGTGGGTCCACAAGAACACCGATGTGCTCCGGGAGAATCCGTAGGTGGTGGTGTGGTGGTGTGGTTGTGGTGGTGCGGTGGTGTGGTTGTGGTGGTGTGGTGGTGGTGGTGTGGTTGTGATGTTGTGGTGGTGTGGTGGTGATGGGTAGTGGTGGTAGTGTAGTGGTGGTGTAGTGGTGGTGGTGTAGTGGTGGTGTNGTGGTGGTGTAGTGATGGTGGTGGTGTGGTTGTGGTGGTGTGGTTGTGGTGGTGTGCTTGTGGTGGTGCTGGTTGTGGTGGTTGTGGTGGTGCGTGGGGTCTTTATCGGCGTGCGATCGTCGTCTGTGATGATGGGTGGGACGTGACGTAGATTGGCGAGAAGTTGTGTTTAGACGTTCAAACGCCACAATGGACACCTTGTTTGTCACTATCAAAGTATGAAAAATAACATAGTTCTTCTTGGGTCTTTCGGTAAAGTCACGTAGATAGGTTCAAAGAAAATTACAAAAAATAGCAAAAAACGACGGTAGTTTCGAACGCTTTCGTTGCTATCGAAACGACGTCGTTTTTTCCGTTTCTTTGCATCTATCCACGCGACTTTACCGAAATATTCTAGATTTGAAGTTTTCGTGACTGCAATGATTCATACTCTTTTTCGGTAAAGTCACGTAGGTAAAAAAATGAAATTAAATTAATAAAAATAAAAATAAAAAATCTTAATATTGATTTCATTCTTTTACCCACGTGACTTTACCGAAAAATTTAAAAGTATTTACCGAAAGACCCGAGATTATGAATTCCTGCAGACACTAAAGCTCTAAGTCAAGATATAATAATAGTCACTTAACCTTTCTGGCAGTAGTAACACTGCAGCTGTGTTAAGATGTTCAAACACCAACATGGATACCTAGTTTAGCAGTATCAAAATATGAAAAATAATCACACTGAGCTACAATTTCTTAGCCGTCGTCTGCTTCAGAGATGAAATGCGCTGGTCATCATGGATTTAGATGTGCTGAATTCAAATATGACAATTAAAACAACTGATTGGCTACTGTTCCGAAGATATTTAAGATTTACGTTTTACCTCGATGTATATTGTGTCGGTTCTAGAGTTTTACTCATGAATTGTAAACCGAGGTGTTTTCACGTGTTTACGGATGCTTTACAATCAGGGTGGGGGCGTTGGGCCTGTGGGCCGTATGAGGCCCACGACATCATTTGGTGTGGCCCTGCCAAGGCAACCACAGGCGGGACTCGAAATTCAATAAATCTCGGAGCAAACCTGGCAAAGCAGTTGCGAGTAGCAGCATCATCATCAATACCAGCTAACATCGCCACACGCCTCGCCAAAGAGAAGCAGTTCCAGCCATCGCATTAGGGGCGAGTGAATTAAATGTTTGACCAAATCTAACAACGGGCTAATTTCTAAGTTGATCATTCTGTATGGCACGCGAATGATGTTAGAAATATCCAAATGGCCCATGGCAGAAATAAGTTTCCCCGCCCCTGCTTTACACGATCACATGTTCTGTTCATTTAACACTTTCAAAATCAGCAAAAGGGTTACATCAATAAAATATACGATGAAACAAAAAGCAAACAACTATTAGGAGCTCCCCCTTCATCCACAGCTCTCTCCTTCATCCACAGCTCCCTCCTTCATCCACAGCTCCCTCCTTCATCCACAGCTCCCTCCTTCACCCACAGCTCCCTCCTTCATCCACAGCTCTCTCCTTCATCCACAGCTCTCTCCTTCATCCACAGCTCCCTCCTTCACCCACAGCTCTCTCCTTCACACACAGCTCCCTCCTTCACCCACAGCTCTCTCCTTCATCCACAGCTCTCTCCTTCACACACAGTTCTCTCCTTCATCCACAGCTCCCTCCTTCATCCACAGCTCTCTCCTTCACACACAGCTCCCTCCTTCATCCACAGCTCCCTCCTTCATCCACAGCTCTCTCCTTCACACACAGTTCTCTCCTTAATCCACAGCTCCCTCCTTCATCCACAGCTCCCTCCTTCATCCACAGCTCCCTCCTTCACCCACAGCTCCCTCCTTCATCCACAGCTCCTCCTTCACACACAGCTCTCTCCTTAATCCACAGCTTCCTCCTTCATCCACAGCTCTCTCCTTAATCCACAGCTCCCTCCTTCACCCACAGCTCCCTCCTTCATCCACAGCTCCCTCCTTCACCCACAGCTCTCTCCTTAACCACAGCTCTCTCCTTCACACAGCTCCCTCCTTCATCCACAGCTCCCTCCTTCACACAGCTCCCTCCTTCACCCACAGCTCCCTCCTTCACACAGCTCTCTCCTTCACACAGCTCCCTCCTTTCCCACAGCTCCCTCCTTCACCCACAGTTCCCTCCTTCATCCACAGCTCCCTCCTTCACCACGGGCTCCCTCCTTTATCCACATTCTAGTCCTTATTCAGTGTCTACTCGACGCTTCTTGGCTTGTCTCGTGCATTCATTGAATGGATCATCTCGTGTCACTGTTCAGCAAAAGTCCGCAAGCATTGAAGGGCTCCATTGGCCCTGATCGAGTTTCTCCATTGCCGCAATGTACCGGTGGAATCACTCGCCACGCTCATCGTTCACCGCTCCGCAGTTCGGTGACCTCCTCCTCCTCATGCACCTAGCCTGGCACAGCAGTCAACCAATGGCACCTGCAGCGTCTGTCCCGTGACCTCCTCCTCCTCATGCACCTAGCCTGGCACAGCAGTCAACACATGGCACCTGCAGGTCTGTCCCGTGACCTCTTCATGCACCTACCTGGCACAGCAAAACAACCCATGGCACCTGCTGAGTCTGTCCCGTGACCTCGTCCTCATGCACCTAGCCTGGCACAGCAGTCAAGCCATGGGATTTGCAGGGTCTGTCCCGTGACCTCCTCCTCCTGCACCTAGCCTGGCACAGCAGTCAACCCATGGGATTTGCAGGGTCTGTCCCGTGACCTCCTCCTCCTGCACCTAGCCTGGCACAGCAGTCAACCCATGGCACCTGCAGGGTCTGTCCCGTGACCTCCTCCTCATGCACCTAGCCTGGCACAGCAGTCAACCCATGGCACCTGCAGGGTGTGTCCCGTGACCTCCTCCTCATGTACCTAGACTGGCACAGCAGTCAACCCATGGCACCTGCAGGGTCTGTCCGTGACCTCCTCCTGCACCTAGCCTGGCACAGCAGTCAACCCATGGCACCTGCAGGGACTGCCCCGTGACCTCCTCCTCATGTACCTAGCCTGGCACAGCAGTCAACCCATGGCACCTGCAGGGTCTGTCCCGTGACCTCCTGCACCTAGCCTGGCACAGCAGTTAACCCATGGACTTGCAGTGTCTGTCCCGTGACCTCCTCCTCATGCACCTAGCCTGGCACAGAAGTCAACCCATGGCACCTGCGTCTGTTCCGTGACCTCCTCCTCATGCACCTAGCCTGGCACAGCAGTCAACCCATGGCACCTGTTGGGTCTGTCCCGTGACCTCCTCCTCCTGCACCTAGCCTGGCACAGCAGTACAACCCATGGCACCTGCTGAGTCTGTCCCATGCACCTAGCCTGGCACAGCAGAACAACCCATGGCACCTGCTGGTTCTGTCCCGTGAACTCCTCCTCATGCACCTAGCCTGGCACAGCAGAACAACCCATGGCACCTGCTGGGTCTGTCCCGTGACCTCATGCACCTAGCCTGCACAGCAGTCAACCCATGGTACCTGCTGGGTCTGTCCCGTGACCTCCTCCTCATGCACCTAGCCTGGCACAGCAGAACAACCCATGGCACCTGCTGGGTCTGTCCCGTGACCTCCTCTCCTGCACCTAGCCTGGCACAGGAGTACAACCCATTGCACCTGTGGGTCTGTCCCGTGACATCCTCCTTATGCACCTAGCCTGGCACAGGAGTACAACCCATGGAACCTGCATTTTGGGTCTCTATGGGTCTCTATGGGTCTCTCTGGGTTCTATGAGTGTTTGGGTGAGTGCCTCGTCCCGACCCCCTTCAGACCCCTAGAGACCCCTTAGAGACCCCTTAGAGACCCCTTAGAGACCCCCTAGAGACCCTTAGAGACCCTTAGAGACCCCTTAGAGACCCCCTTAGAGACCCCCTAGAGANCCCTTAGAGACCCCTGGAAAACCCCCTTAGAAACCCCTAGAGACCCCTTAGAGACCTCCTTAGAGACCCCCTTAGAGACCCCCTAGAGACCCCCTTAGAGAACCCTTAGAGACCCCAAGAGACCCCTTAGAGACCCCTTAGACCGACGCAGACCCCTTAAGACCCCCGTAGAGACCCCCTTAGAGACCCCTTAGAGACCCCTAGAGACCCCTTAGAGACCCCTAGAAACCCCTTAGAGACCCCCTAGAGACCCCTAGAGACCCCTTAAAACCTCCTTAGAGACCCCCTTAGAGACCCCTAGAGACCCCTTAAAGAACCCTTCAGACCCCCTTAGAGACCCCTTAGAGACCCCTAGAGACCCCTAGAGACCCCCTTAGAGACCCCCTTAGATACCTCCTTAGAGACCCCTTAGAGACCCTTAGATACCCCTTAGAGACCCCCTTAGAGACCCCTAGAGACCCCTAGCGACCCCTTAGAGACCGCCTAGGAACCCCTTAGAGACCCCCTAGAGACCCCTTAAGACCTCCTTAGAGACCCCCTTAGAGACCCCTAGAGACCCCTTAGAGAACCCTTAGAGACCCCAAGAGACCCCCATAAAGACCCTTCAGACCCCTTAGAGACCCCTTAGAGACCCCCTAAGACCCCTAGAGACCCATTAGAGACCCCTAGGAACCCCTTAGAGACCCCCTAGAGACCCCTTAAGACCTCCTTAGAGACCCCCTTAAGACCCCCTAGAGACCTCCTTAGAGAACCTTAGAGACCCCAAGAGACCCCCTTAGAGACCCCTTCAGACCCCTTTAGAGACTGCTAAGAGACCCCCTAGAGACCCCCAGAGACCCCTTAGAGANCCCCTTAGAGACCCCTTAGAGACCCCTTAGAGACCCCCTAGAGACCCCTTAGAGACCCCTAGAAACCCCCTAGAGACCCTTAAAAACCTCCTTAGAGACCCCCTAGAGACCCCTAGAGACCCCCTTAAAGAACCCTTCAGACCCCTTAGAGACCCCCTTAGAGACCCCCTAGAGACCCCTTAGAGACCCCTAGAGACCCCTAGAGACCCCTTAAAAACCTCCTTAGAGACCCCCTAGAGACCCCCTAGAGACCCCCTCAGACCCCCTTAGAGACCCCTTAGAGACCCCCTAGAGACCCCTAGAGACCCCCTTAGAGACCCCTTAGATACCTCCTTAGAGACCCCTTAGAGACCCCTTAGATACCCCCTAGAGACCCCTTGAGACCCCCTAGAGACCCCTAGCGACCCCTTAGAGACCGCCTAGGAACCCCTTAGAGACCCCTAGAGACCCCTTAGAGACCTCCTTAGAGACCCCTTAGAGACCCCTTAGAGACCCCTTAGAGACCCCTAGAGACCCCTAGAGACCCATTAGAGACCCCTAGGAACCCCTTAGAGACCCCTAGAGACCCCTTAGAGACCTCCTTAGAGACCCCCTTAGAGACCCCCTAGAGACCCCTTAGAGAACCCTTAGAGACCCCCAAGAGACCCCCTTAGAGACCCCTTCAGACCCCTTTAGAGACCTGCTAGAGACCCCCTAGAGACCCCCAGAGACCCCCTTAGAGACCCCCTTAGAGACCCCTTAGAGACCCCTAGAGACCCCTAGAGACCCCTAGAGACCCCCTAGAAACCCCCTAGAGACCCCTTAAAAACCTCCTTAGAGACCCCCTAGAGACCCCCTAGAGACCCCCTTAAAGAACCCTTCAGACCCCCTAGAGACCCCCTTAGAGACCCCTTGAGACCCCCTAGAGACCCCTAGAGACCCCTTCAGACCCCTTTAGAGACCGCTTAGAGACCCCCTAGAGACCTCCCAGAGACCCCTAGAGACCCCCTTAGAGACCCCCTTAGAGACCCCCTTAGAGACCCCTAGAGACCCCTTAGAGACCCCTAGAAACCCCCTAGAGACCCCTTAAAAACCCCTTAGAGACCCCCTTAGAGACCCCCTAGAGACCCCCTAAAGAACCCTTCAGACCCCCTTAAGACCCCCTTAGAGACCCCCTAAGACCCCTAGAGACCCCCTAGAAACCCCCTAGAGACCCTTAAAAACCCTTAGAGACCCCTTAGAGACCCTAGAGACCCCCTTAAAGAACCTTCA
>MU249827.1:11424-54809 GCA_018977245.1 Lethenteron camtschaticum
AGCTCTCTCTCCATCACCACAGCTGTCTCCATCATCCAGCTCCTCCTTCATCACAGCTCTCTCCATCATCCACAGCTCGCTCCATCATCCACAGCTCCCTCCTCATCCACAGCTCTCTCCTTCATCCACAGCTCCCTCCTTCATCCACAGCTCTCTCCATCACCACAGCTTCTCCTCATCCACAGCTCCTCCTTCATCCACAGCTCTCTCCTCATCCACAGCTCTCCTCCTCATCCACAGCTCCTCCTTCATCCACAGCTCTCTCCTTCATCCACAGCTCCCTCCTTCATCCACAGCTCTCTCCTTCATCCACATTCTCTCCTTCATCCACAGCTCCCTCGTTCATCCACAGCTCTCCGTCCTTCATCCCACAGCTCCCTCCTTCATCCACAGCTCCCTCCTTCATCCACAGTTCCCTCCTTCATCCACAGCTCTCTCCTTCATCCACAGCTCTCTCCATCATCCACAGTTCCTCATCCACAAGCTTCCTCCTTCATCCACAGCTCCCTCCTTCATCCACAGCTCTCTACTTCATCCACATCTCTCTCCTTCATCCACATCTCCCTCCATCATCAACAGCTCTCTCCTTCATCCACATCTCTCTCCTTCATCAACAGCTCTCTCCTTCATCCACAGTTTTCTCTCCTTCACCCACAGCTCCTCCTTCACCCACAGCTCCCTCCATCACCCAGAGCTCTCTCCTTCAACCACAGCTCCCTCTGTCATCCACATCTCCGTCCTTCACCCACAGCTCCCTCCTTCATCCACAGCTCCCTCCTTCATCCACAGCTCTCTCCTTCCATCTACAGCTCTCTCCCCTTCATCCACAGGTCTCTCCTTCATCCACAGCTCCTCCTTCATCCACAGCTCTCTCCTTCATCCACAGCTCTCTCCTTCATCCACAGCTCCCTCCTTCACCCACAGCTCCCTCCTTCACCCACAGCTCTCTCCTTCATCCACAGCTTTCTCCTTCATCCACAGCTCTCTCCTTCACCCACAGCTCTCTCCTTCATCCACAGCTCCCTCCTTCATCCACAGCTCTCTCCTTCATCCACAGCTCTCTCCTTCACCCACAGCTCTCTCTCCTTCATCCACAGCTCTCTCCTTCATCCACAGCTCCCTCCTTCACCCACAGTTCCCTCCTTCATCCACAGCTCCCTCCTTCAACCACAGCTCTCTCCTTCATCCACATCTCCCTCCTTCACCCACAGCTCCCTACTTCATCCACAGCTCCCTCCATCATCCACAGCTCTCTCTCCTGTGTGTGGTGTGTGTGGTGTGTGTGTGTGGTGCGTGTGGTGTGTGTGTGGGTGTGGTGTGTGGGTGGTGTGGTGTGTGTGGTGTGTGTGATGTGTGTGTGGGTGTGTGTGTGTGGTGTGTGTGTGGGTGTGGTGTGTGTGTGTGTGGGTNGTGTGTGTGTGGTGTGTGTGGTGTGTGTGATGTGTGTGGGTGTGTGTGTGTGAGTGTGTGTGGATGGTGTGTGTAGGTGTCGTGTGTGTGTGTGGTGGTGTGTGTNGGTGTGGTGTGTGTGGTGTGTGTGTGGTGTGTGTGTTGGTGTGTTTGTGGTGTGTGTGGTGTGTGTGTGTGGTGTGTGGTGTGTGTGTGTGGTTTGTGTGTGTNGTGTGTGTTGGTGTGNTGTGTGGTGTGTGTGTGTNGTGTGCGGGTGTGTGTGTGTGTGTGGGTGTGTGTGGTGTGTTGTGTGTGTGGTGTGTGTTGGTGTGGTGTGTGTGTGGTGTGTGTGTGTGTGTGTGTGGTGTGTGTGTGTGGTGTGTGGGTGTGTGTGGGTGGTGTGTGTAGGTGTNGTATGTGTGTGGGTGTGTGTGGGTGTGTGTGTAGGTGTGTGTGGTGTGTGCGTGGGTGGGTGGTGTATGTGTAGTGTGTGTTGGTGGTGTGTGTGTGGTGTGTGTGTGGTGTGTATGTGTGGTGTGTGTGTGGGTGGGTGTGTGTGTGTGTGGTGTGTGTGTTGGTGTGGTGTGAGTGTGGTGTGTGTGTGTGTGTGTGGGGTGTGTGTGGTGTGTGGTGTGTGTGGTTTGTGTGTGTGGTGTGTGTGTGNTGTGTGGTGTGTGTGTGTGGTGTCTGTGTGTGGGTGGTGTGTGTGTGTGGTGTGTGGTGTGTGTGGGTGTGTGTGTGTGTGTGGTTGTGTGTGGTGTGNTGTGTGTGTAGGTGTGTTTGTGTGTGGTGTGTGTGGGTGTGTGTGGGTNGTGTGTGTAGGTGTGGTGTGTGTGTGTGGGTGTGTGTGGGTGGTGTGTGTAGGTGTGGTGTGTGTGGTGTGTGCGTGGGTGGGTGTGTATGTGTGACAGTGTGTGTTGGTGTGGTGTGTGTGTGGTGTGTGTGTGGTGTGTGTGTGGTATGTGTGTGTGNTGTGTGTGTGTGTGTATGTGTGGTGTANGTGTGTGGTGTCTGTGTGTGGGTGTGTGTGTGTGTGTGTGTGGTGTGTGTGGTGTGTGTGTGTGTTGTGTTTTGGTGTGTTTGTGTGTGTGTGTNGTGTGTGTGTTGGTGTGTGTGTGGGTGTATGTGGTGTCTGTGTGTGTGTNGTGTGTGTGTGTGTAGGTGTGGGTGTGTGTGNTGTGTAGGTGTGTGTGTGTGTGGTGTGTGTGTAGGTGTGTGTGTTANGTGTGTTGTGTNGTGTGTGTGNTGGTGTGTGTGTGTNGNGTGTGTGTGTGTGTGTGTGTGTGTGTGTGGTGTGTGTGTNGTGTGTGGGTGTGTGTGTGTGGTGTGTGTGGTGTGTGTGTGGTGTGTTTGGTGTGTTTGTGTNGTGTGTGTGGTGTGTGTGTTGGTGTGGTGTGTGTGTGTGGGGTGTATGTGGTGTCTGTGTGTGTGTGGTGTCTGTGTGTGTGTGTGTGGGTGTGTGTTGTGTGGTGTGTGTGTGTGTGTGGTGTGTGGTGTGTGTGTGTGTGTGATGTGTGGTGTGGTGTGTGTGCATGTGTGTGTGGTGTGTGTGTGGTGTGTGTGGGGTTTGTGTGTGTGTGGTGTGTGGTGTGTGTTGGTGTGGTGTGTATGTGTGGTGTCTGTGTGTGTGTGTNGTGTGTGTGTGTGTGTGGTGTGTGTGTGGTGTGTGTGTGTGTGGTGTGTGTGTAGGTGTGTGTGTGTGTGGTGTGTGTGGTGTGTGTGTGGTGTGCGTGTGTGGTGTGCGTGTGTGTGTGTACCGACCTTGACGGGAACGTGGCCCTATCGGGTGCCAGAGGACGTGTGGTGCGCGTGGGTGGTCGGTNACACGTAGTAGGTGACGCGGTGGCCCACGAGGAAGTGCAGTCAGCAGAGTCGAGGAAGTCTTTCAGCAGCTCGTCGAGGTAGCTGCGTGGGTGGGTGGGGGTGTAAGTGTGAGTGAGTGAATGGCACAGTAGGGGGCACAGGTGGTGCATCAGCCACTCATAGTCAGTCGACGTGGACCTGCTGGGTCTGCCCGTGACTCCTATCAGCGGGCGTTCGATGTGGCTGTGNACATGCTGGCACAGCGTGTGGTGACGTCACCGCCACTTAGTGGCGAATGGCGGTTGTTGTTGTGTGTGAGTGTGTGTGTGTGTGTGAGTCGAATGGTTGGCCGGATACGAGGGGCTAGACGCCGGCACGGGCTGGAGAAGAGATGGGTGATGTGGTCAGGAAGACGTGGAGCTGAGTGGACTTGCCGATGACTGGTACCAGCGGTGTCAAGATCGGCCTCAGTGGAGGAGGCTCGTGAAGGACGCTACTGGGCAGTTGGAGGCAGTCGCCCTCCAACAACAACGGAGGGCGGAGGAGCGACGCTCACAACAACGAGCGGAGCACCGGGTGGCTAAAGCACAGCAAGTTGATACAGTAGGGAAAACAGGTGGTGCACCNAGCCTGGCACAGCAGTCAACACGGCACCTGCTGGGTCTGTCACGTGACCTNCTCTGCACCTAGCCTGGCACAGCAGTGACAACCATGGCACCTGCAGGGTCTGTCCCGTGACCTCCTCCTGCACCTAGCCTGGCACAGCAGTCAACCCATGGCACCTGCATGTCACGTGACCTGCACCTAGCCTGGCACAGCTCAACCCAAGGCACATGCAGGGTCTGTCCCTTGACCTCCTCCTCATGCACCTAGCCTGGCACAGCAGTCAACCCACGGCACCTGCAGGGTTTGTCACGTGACCTCCTGCACCTAGCCTGGCACAGCAGTCAACCCATGGCACCTGCTGGGTCTGTCCGTGACCTCCTCCTCATGCACCTAGCCTGGCACAGCAGTCAATCCAAGGCACCTGCAGGGTCTGTCCTTGACCTCCTCCTCATGCACCTAGCCTGGCACAGCAGTCAACCCACGGCACCTGCAGGGTTTGCACGTGACCTCCTGCACCGCCTGGCACAGCAGTCAACCCATGGCACCTGCTGGGTCTGTCCCGTGACCTCCTCATGCACCTAGCCTGGCACAGGTGTTGTTGTTGTTGATGGCTGTGGCGTTGGTGGTGGGGTGTTGGTGGTGTTTGTGTTGTTGCTGTTGTTGTTGCTGTTGTTGTTGCTGTTGTTGTTGCTGTTTTTGCTGTGTTGTTGTTGTCCTACCGTCCAATAACACGGTGAGGCCCACTGCGACCTGTCGCCCCGCGTAGTGGCGATCGACTTGCGCCGATTCGAAGGTTCCACTCCACAGGATGGGAGCCCCCACGGGGTCAGCGTCGACACGTCGCTCGCTGTGACGAACCGATACACTATACACTNCACNATACACTACTACACTATACACTNCACATTACANACACTATCNCTACTATNCGCACTACNACACNNCACNACAACACTACATTNNCNCTATACTACACACTACTACTACACTACACTACACTATACTACTCACTCTCCTACACACTAACTATACACTCACTACACTACTACCAACAATATATATACACACACTNCNCACACTATACACCTCAACACACACATACACCACTACACTACCANCACTACNCTNTTCACACTCACNCTACTACACAATATATATAACACTATACTACACACTATACACNCCANACACTAACTATACACTACACTTTACCTACNNACTATATATCACACNCACTACNCTAACACTACACTNCACTCACATACCAACACNATACACTACACTACACCTACTCACTACACACTACTATACACACCTACANCTAACTACNACTATATATACTATACACTAAANACATATCACNCNACACCACCTACACNNCACCCTACACTACACTTTACACTATACAACACTNCACTATATATATACCTACATTACACACACTACATTATACACTCANCACACTATACACTNCACATACACTATACACTACACTATACACTACACTACACTATACACTTCACTCACATACAATACTCACTACACTATACACTACACTATACACTTACACTATTCACTACACTACACTACTACACTACTACACACACTACATTATAAATACACTACTACACTACTACTACTACAATACACTATATATACACACTACACTACACTACTACACTACACTATACACTACACTATACACTACACTATACACTCCTATAGTANTGGCTGTTTCCTGGCTTAGACATATATAACAACAACACAGCCAGACCACACAAACAACAACAACAACCACACCGAGACAACAACAACCACACCAAGACAACAACAACCACATCAAGACAACAACAACAACAACACGACAACAACAACCACACCAAGACAACAACAACAACCACANCAAGAACAAAGACAACAACAACAACCACATCAACAACAACAACAACCACATCAAGACAACAACAACAACAACCCACAAGACAACAACAACCACACCAAGNCAACAACAACAACCACATACAGACAACAACAACCACACCAAGACAACAACAACCACACCAGACAACAACAACCACACCAAGACAACAACAACAACCACATCAAGACAACAACAACAAACCAAGACAACAACAACCACATACAGACAACAACAACAACCACACACAAGACAACAACAACCACACCAAGACAACAACAACAACAACACAACAACAACAACCACACCAGACAACAACAACCACATCAAGACAACAACAACCCACACCAAGACAACAACAACGACAACAACAACAACCACACCAAGACAACAACAACCACACCAAGACAACAACAACCACACCGAGACAACAACAACCACAACAACAACAACAACCACAACAACAACAACCACACCAAGACAACAACAACAACCACACTGAGACAACAACAACCACACCAAGACAACAACAACAACCACACCAAGACAACAACAACAACCACACCAAGACAACAACAACAACCACACCGAGACAAAAATAACAACAACCACACCAAGACAACAACAACCACACCAAGACAACAACCACACCAAGACAACAACAACAACCACACTAAGACAACAACAAGAACAACAACCACATCAAGACAACAACAACAACAACAACTGAGATGCCGCTCTTACCTGGCGTTGAAAGTGTCTTTAATGCTAAAGGACAAGAAAATGGACACGTTCATTAATTGTTAATTCAATTGTTAATAAAATTGTTAATGAAATTGTTAACAAACTGTTAATGAAAAGTTAATTAAATGTTATTGAAATTGTTAGTGAAATTGTGAATGAAATTGTTAATAAATTGTAAATTAATTGTTACTGAAATTGTTAATTGTTAAGGAAATTGTTCATGAACTGTTAGTGAAATTTTTACTGAAATTGTTAATTCATTGTTACAGCAATTGTTAATGAAATTGTTATAAATTGTTGACAAAATTGTAACTGAATTGGTACTAAAATTGTTCGTGAAATTTGAAATTAATTGTTACTGAAATTGTTAAATAATTGTTAATGAAATTGTTAGTGAAATTGTGAATTAATTTATTTGAAATTCTTATTGAAATTTCAATGAATTGGAAGTCAAATTGTTGATGAATTGTTAATGAAATTGTTCATAATTGTTAGTGAAATTGTTCATTTAATTGTTCATCAATTGTTAGTGAAATTTATATTGTATTGTTAGTAAAATTGTTAGTGAAATACCTAATTAATTGTTACTGAAATTGTTATTGAATTGTTAGTAAAGTGTTAATGAAATTGTTAATTAATTGTTAATGACATTCTTATTGAAATTGTTAATTAAATGTTAGTGAATTTGTTAATGAAATTGTTATGAAATTATTAATTAATTGTTTGTGAAATTGTTCATTAATTGTTACTGAAATTGTTAATTAAATTGTTCGTTAATTGTTATTGAAATTTATATTGAATTGTTAGTAAAGTATTAATGAAATTGTTAATTAATTGTTAGTGAAATTCTTATTAAAATTGTTAATTAATTGTTAGTGAATTTGTTAATGAATTTGTTCGTTAATTGTTAGTGAAATTGTTCATTAATTGTTAGTGAAATTATTAATTAAATTGTTCATTAATTATTAGTGAAATTGATATTGAATTGTTAGTGAAAGTGTTAATGAAATTGTTCATTAATTGTTACTGAAATTGTTATTGAATTATTAGTGAAAATGTTAATGAAATTGTTAATTAATTGTTAGTGAAATTGTTACTGAAATTGTTAATGATTTTTTAAGGAAATTGTTAATGAAATTGTTAATGAATTGTTGAAATTGTTAATTAATTGCTAATGAAATAGTTTCTGAATTGCTAAATCATTGCTAGTGAAATTGTTACCGAAATTGATATTTAATTGTAAGTAAAATTTTTCATTAATTGTTACTGAAAAAATGTATTGTTAGTGCTGTTTGCAGCAACCCCAAAAATGCCGTTNCTGGCAACCTCGACCTCAANAGCGTGGTCCGTCTACTGGTCCGACATCAATTATCGCAATTTAAAATGGAGGCCACGGACTGCGCCACTGAGCTTTTATCAATAAACAAGATACCGCATTTACCGGGAAATTATTCGCGCTACCTTTACCCTACCGTGTAATTCTTCTGAGCTACCTTTACCCTACTCTTTACCTTACCCTTGGCATGTCGTAACCTTTAACATTTACCTTTACCCTTTTACCCGGTAAAAAGGTCATTTACCTTACCTTGCCGAGGCCTAGACTCAACACTGCCACCCACAGACTCAACACTGCCAATAGACTCATCACTGCCCATAGCCTCAGCACTGCCCATAGACTCAACACTGCCCCCACAGACTGAACACTGCCACCCATAGACTCAACACTACCCCCACAGACTCAACACTGCCCATAGACTCAGCACTGCCACCATAGACTCAACACTGCCCATAGACTCAACACTGNACCCATAGACTCAACACTGCACCCATAGACTCAACACTGCCATAGACTCAACACTGCCATAGACTCAACACTACCCATAGACTGAACACTGCCCATAGACTCATCACCACCCATAGACTCAACACTACCCATAGACTCAGCACTGCCACCCATAGACTCAGCACTACCCATAGACTCAGCACTGCCCATAGACTCAGCACTGCCCATAGACTCAACACTGCCCATAGACTCAACAATGCCCATAGACTCAACACTACCCATAGACTCAGCACTGCCCATAGACTTAACACTGCCACCCATAGACTCAGCACTGTCCATAGACTCAACACTGCCCATAAACTCAGCACTGCCCATAGACTCAACACTGCCCATAGACTCAACACTGCCCATAGACTCAACACTGCCACCCATAGACTCAACACTGCCCATAGACTCAACACTGCCCATCGACTCAACAATGCCCATAGACTCAACACTGCCCATAGACTCAACACTGCCACCCATAGACTCAGCACTGCCAATAGACTCAACACTGCCACCCATAGACTCAACACTGCACCCATAGACTCAACACTGCCGGCCACAGACTCAACACCACCCATAGACTCAACACTACCCATAGACTCAGCACTGCCCATAGACTCAGCACTACCCATAGACTCAGCACTGCCCATAGACTCAACATTGCCCATAGACTCAGCACTGTCCATAGACTCAACACTGCCCATAGACTCAGCACTGCCCATAGACTCAACACTGCCCATAGACTCAACACTGCCACCCATAGACTCAACACTGCACCATAAACTCAACACTGCCACCACAGACTCAACACTGTCATAGACTCAACACTGTCATAGACTCAACACTGCCCATAGACTCAACACTGCCAATAAATTCAACACTGCCCATAGACTCAGCACTGACCATAGACTCAACACTGCCCATAGACTCAACACTGCACCATAGACTCAGCACTGCCCATAGACTCAACTCTGCCACCCATAGACTCAACACTGCCACCCATAGACTCAACACTGCACCCATAGACTCAACACTGCCACCCATAGACTCAACACTACCACAGACTCAACACTGTCATAGACTCAACACTGTCATTGACTCAACACTGCCCATAGACTCAACACTGCCACCCATAGACTCAACACTGCCACCCATAGACTCAACACTGCACCATAGACTCAACACTGCCACCATCGACTCAACAATGCCCATAGACTCAACACTGCCCATAGACTCAACACTGCACCATAGACTCAGCACCAATAACTCAACACTGCCACCCATAGACTCAACACTGCCACCATAGACTCAACACTGCCGGCCACAACTCAACACCANCCATAACTCAACATACCCATAGACTCAGCACTGCCCATAGACTCAGCACTACCATAGACTCAGCACTGCCCATAGANTCAACATTGCCCATAGACTCAGCACTGTCCATAGACTCAACACTGCCCATAGACTCAGCACTGCCATAGACTCAACACTGCCCATAGACTCAACACTGCCACCCATAACTCAACACTGCACCATAAACTCAACACTGCCACCCACAACTCAACACTGTCATAGACTCAACACTGTCATAGATCAACACTGCCCAAGATCAACACTGCCAATAAATTCAACACTGCCCATAGATCAGCACTGACCATAGACTCAACACTGCCATAGACTCAACACTGCACCCATAGATCAGCACTGCCCATAGACTCAACTCTGCCACCCATAGACAACACTGCCACCCATAGACTCAACACTGCCATAGACTCAACACTGCCACCCATAGACTCAACACTGCCACCCACAACTCAACACTGTCATAGACTCAACACTGTCATTGACTCAACACTGCCCATAGACTCAACACTGCCAATAAATTCAACACTGCCCATAGACTCAGCACTGACCATAGACTCAACATGCCCATAGACTCAACACTGCACCCATAGACTCAGCACTGCCCAAGACAACTCTGCCACCCATAGACTCAACACTCACCATAGACTCAACACTGCCACCCATAGACTCAACACTCACCATAGACTCAACACTGCCCCCCATAGACTCAGCACTGACCCATGGGGCCATCGATCACGATGTTCTCCACGTGACTCACCGCACTCGTCATCACTCTCGACCTTCTCCGCACTTGGCCCAGAACATCGAAATGGCGCTCGGCTTCTTGAAATCTATCACCCTCACGCGTGAGAAGACGACAGTTAGACAACAACAAGAACATCAACAACAACAACATCAACAACATCAACAACAACATCAACAACAACGTCAACAACATCAACAACTACAACAACAATAACATCATCAACAACAATATCAACATCAACAACAACAACATCATAAATAACAACTCAACAACAACAACCCCTATGTGACTGACATTTAGACCACCCTCAACAACAACAATATCAGGCAACAACAACCGCTATGCANCCTACTTGTAGACCACCCTGTACAACAACAACAACATCTACAACATCAACAACAACAATAACAACAACAACATTAACAACATCAACAACAACAACCCTGACGACCACTTGTAGACCACCCTGTACAACAACAACATCAACAACTACAACAACATCAACAACAACACAACAACTCAACAACAACCCCATNCTTAGACCACTTGTAGAACACTCTGTACAACAACAACAACAACNTCACCTACTTGTAGACGTGTAAGATAACTCGCTACTGCAAGGGAGGTGATCGCCAGCAGCACAACATCAACATCAACAACATCAACAACAACACAACAACACCAACAACAACAACCTACTTGTAGACTTAGGATAACTCGCCACTGCAACANGTGATCGCCAGCANCACAACAACAACAACATCAATAACTCAACAACAACAACCTACTTGTAGATGTGTAGGANGTAACTTGCCACTCAATGGAGGTGATCGCCAGCAGCACGAATTTGGCTTTCANGGTGATGCCTGAGCCAGAGATACACTGGGGAGGGTCACCATCACTCACTCATCACTCACCATCACTCACNAACACTCACCATCACTCATCAACACTCACCAACACTCACCATCACTCACTCACTCACNAACATCACCATCACTCACTCATCACTCACCATCACTCACTCAACACTCACTCATCACCAACATCACNATCACTCACCATCACTCACTCATCACTCAGCTCATCCTCTCACCAACACTCACCATCACTCACCAACTCACCATCACTCACTCACTCACCATCACTCACNACCACTCACCAACATCATCATCATCACNATCACTCACCAACACTCACCATCACTCACCAACACTCACTCACCATCACTCAACTCACTCATCACTCACCAACACTCACCAACACTNACCACCATCACCAACATCACCATCACTCACCAACTCACCATCACTCANCTCACTCACCACCACTCACCAACACTCACCAACACTCACCATCACTCACCACCACTCANCAACTCACCATCACTCACAACTCACCATCACTCACCATCACTCACNATCACTCACTCAAAACTCACCATCACTCACCACCACTCACCACATCACNATCACTCACCAACTCACNATCACTCACCATCACTCACCAACTCACTCACTCACTCACCACTCACCAACTCACNATCACTCACCACCACTCACCACCACTCACTCATCATCACCAACTCACTCATCACTCACCAACACTCACCAACACTCACCACCACTCACCAACACTCACCAAAACTCACCACCACTCACCAACTCACTCATCACTCACCACCACTCACACACTCACTCACCAACTCACCANCACTCACNATCACTCACCAACACTCACCATCACTCACCAACATCACCAACATCACTCATCACTCACCAACACTCACCAAATCACCAACACTCACTCACCAACACTCACCAAAACTCACCACCACTCACCAACTCACCATCACTCANCACCACTCACTCATCACTCACCATCATCACCAACACTCACCAACATCACCAACTCACNATCACTCACCAACACTCANCAACACTCACTCATCACTCACCACCACTCACTCAACACTCACCAACTCACCAACANCACNATCACTCACCACCACTCACCATCCCTCACTCACCACCATCACCATCACCACCACCATCACTCATTCACCACTCACTCACCATCACTCACCATCACTCACCACCACTCACCATCACTCACTCAACTCACTCACTCACCCACCACTCACNATCACTCAGCCACCACTCACCAACATCACCATCATCACCNTCACNATCACTCACNATCACCACAACCACTCACATCACTCACCAAAACTCACCACCACTCACCACCACTCACCAACACTCACCATCACTCACNAACTCACTCATCACTCACCAACATCACCATCACTCACCAAAACTCACCACCACTCACCAACATCACCATCACTCACCACCACTCACCAACATCACCATCACTCACCAACNCACCATCACTCACCAACATCACTCATCACTCACCACCACTCACCAACACTCACCATCACTCACCAACATCACCATCACTCACCAACATCACNATCACTCACCAACATCACCATCACTCACCACCACTCACCAACACTCACTCACTCACCAACATCACCATCACTCACCAAAACTCACCACCACTCACCAACTCACNATCACTCACCACCACTCACCAACACTCACTCACTCACCACACTCACTCACTCACCACCACTCACNAACATCACCATCACTCACCAACTCACCATCACTCACCAAACTCACCACCACTCACCAACATCACCATCACTCACACCACTCACCAACATCACCATCACTCACCCATCACCATCACTCACTCATCACCACCAACACTCACCAACTCACCAACTCACTCATCCTCACNAACATCACCAACACTCACCATCATCACTCATCACTCACCACCATCACCAACACTCACCAACTCACCAACTCCCATCACTCACCAGCCATCACNATCACTCACNCACTCACTCACTCACCACCACTCACCAACACTCACNATCATCACTCAACTCACATCACTCACCATCACTCACCATCACATCACCACACNCACCATCATCACTCAACTCACTCACCACCACCACTCACCATCACTCACCACCACTCACNAACCTCACCATCACTCACCAACTATCACTCACTCANACACCACCACCACTCACCATCATCACCAAAACTCCGCACACTCACCACCACTCACCAACACTCACCATCACTCACCAACATCACCATCACTCACCAACNTCACTCATCACTCACCAAAACCCACCACTCACCAACTATCACTCACTCACCACCACTCACCAACTCACCATCACTCACCAACNTCACCATCACTCACCAACTCACCATCACTCACCACCACTCACTCAACCTCACCATCACTCACCAACNTCACCATCACTCACAACNTCACTCACTCACCNACNTCACCATCACTCACCAAACGTCCCACCACTCACCAACTCACCATCACTCACCACCACTCACCAACATCACCATCACTCANCACACTCACNATCCTCACCANCACTCACNAACACTCACCATCACTCACGCAACTCAATCATCACCAACTCACCACCATCACCACNTCACTCACTCACCACCACTCACCAACACTCATCACTCACCACCACTCACCTCACCACTCACCACTCANCAACACTCACTCACTCACCAACTCACNATCACTCACCAACNTCACCATCACTCACCACTCACCACCACTCACAACTCACCANACTCANCANCATCACCAACACNCACTCANCAGTCACCACCACCACTCACCACACTCACNATCAATCACCACCACTCACCAACACTCACTCACTCACTCAACTCACTCATCACTCACCANCACTCACCACCACTCACCATCACTCACCAACTCACCATCACTCACNAAAACTCACCACCACTCACCACACTCACATCACTCACCACCACTCACTCACACTCACNATCANTCACCAACTCACTCACTCACACCACTCACCAACACTCACNATCACTCACTCACCANCAACACTCACCAACACTCACNCCACTCACCAACTCACTCACTCACACCACTCACAACTCACCAACACTCACACACTCACACACTCACCANCACTCACTCACTCACCACTCACTCACTCACTCACCAACTCACNATCACTCACCACCACTCACAACTCACCAACACTCACCAACACTCAAACACTCACTCATCACTCANCAACTCACTCAACACTCACCATCATCACCATCACTCACCAAAACACTCACTCACCAACTCACTCANCACCANCATCACTCACCACCACTCACACACTCACCAAAACTCACCATCACTCACCAACTCACNANCACTCACCATCACTCACCATCACTCACNAAAATCACNATCATCACCACATCACCACCACTCACCAACNCACCACTCATCACCAACATCACCACCCATCACCAACTCACTCATCACCAACTCACCATCACTCACCATCATCACCAACTCACNATCANTCACCAACTCACTCACCACTCACCACCATCACCAACNTCACTCACTCACCACCACTCACCACCACTCACCATCACTCACCAACACACNCACTCACCAACATCACTCATCATCACCACCACTCACCACCATCACCAACATCACCAATCACCACCACTCACCAACTCACNATCACTCACTCAACTCACNATACTCACCATCAAGTGCTCACCAACTATCACNATCATCACTCAACATCACNATCACTCACCAACTCACNATCACTCACCAACAGGCCACCACTCACCAACACTCACCACCANTCACCAACACTCACCAAAACTCACCACCACTCTCACCAACTCACTCACTCANCAANTCACTCATCACCATCACTCACCAACATCACCAACTCACCAACTCACTCATCATCACCAACANTCACCAACATCACATCACACATCATCACNCACCTCACCAACATCACCAACTCACCAACTCACTCACTCACCANCACCACCAACACTCACTCATCACCAACTCACTCATCACCACATGCTCACATCATCACTCAACTCACTCATCACCACANTCACCAACATCACACATCATCACCAACANTCACACATCATCACCACCACCATCATGGCTCATCACCAACNTCACTCATCACCANCACACTCACTCANCCCTCATCACCATCACCACCACTCACTCACTCACCACCATCACCATCACTCACCACCACTCACCATCACTCACCACCACTCACCAACACTCACCACACTCACCAACCACATCACTCACCATCACTCACCACCACTCACCATCATCACCAAACTCACCACCACTCACCAACCTCACTCACTCACCAACACTCACCAACTCACCATCACTCACCACCACTCACCAACACTCACAGTCACTCACCAACTCACTCACTCACCAACTCACCATCACTCACCAACTCACCACCACTCACCAACATCACCAGAGTCACTCACCACCACTCACCAACACTCACCATCATCAGCCACCACTCACATCATCACCACCATCACCAACACTCACCANCACTCACCAACCTCACCATCACTCACATANCACTCANCAGTCACTCACATCACTCACTCACTCACCAACTCACCATCACTCACCAAAACTCACCACCACCACTCACTCACCACCACTCACCAACACTCACACATCATCACCANCACTCANNCACTCACCACACTCACCAACACTCACCATCACTCACCAACAGTCACCATCACTCACTATCACTCACCATCACTCACCATCACTCACCTCACTCACCAACTATCACCATCACTCACCAACATCACCAACACTCACCAACATCACCAACNTCACCATCACTCACCACCACTCACCAACACTCACCATCACTTAACCCATATCTCTACAGTATGGATCTATGTGTCTCTATTTAGTNTGGGTCTCTGTGGGTCTCTATGGGTCTCTTGAGCTCTGTGGGTCTCTGAGTCTTTATAGGTCTATGTGAGNTTCTATGGGTCTCTGTGGGTCTCTGTGTGTCTTTGTGTCTCTGTGAGTGTGGGTCTCTGTGGGTCTCNGTAGGTCTCTGTAGGTCTCTGTGGGTCTCTGTGGGTCTGAGTCTCTGTGGGTCTCTATGAGTCTCTATGGGTATATGTGAGTTCTATGGATCTCTGTGGGTCTCTGTGTCTCTGTGGGTCTCTGTGAGTCTCTGTGGTTCTCTGTGGGTCTCTGTGGGTCTCTGAGTTCTCTGTGGGCCTCTGTGGGTCTCTGTGGGTCTCTGTAGGTCTCTGTGAGCCTCTGCGGGTCTCTTTGGGTCTCTGTGAGTCTCTGTGGGTCTCTGAGGTCTCTGTGGGTCTCTGCGGGTCTCTGTGAGTCTATGTGGGTCTCTGTGGGTCTGNTGGGTCTCTGTGGGTCTCTGTAGGTCTTTGTGGGTCTCTGTGTCTGTAGGTCTCTGTGAGCCTCTGTAGATATCTGTAGGTCTCTGTGGGTCTCTGTGTCTCTGTGGGTCTCTGTGGGTCTCTGTATGTCTTTGTGTGTCGCTATGGGTCTCTATGGGTCTCNGTGATGTGGGTCTCTGTGGGTCTCTGTGGGTCTCTGTGAGTCTCTTTAGGTCTCTGTGGGTCTCTAGTGGGTCTTTGTGGGTCTCTGGGTCTCTGTGTGTCTCTATGGGTCTCTGTGGGTCTATGTGTGTCTCTATGGGTCTTTGTGGGTTTCTGAGTCTCTGTGGGTCTCTGTGAGTCTCTGTGGGTCTCTGTGAGTGTAGGTCTCTGTGTGTCTTTATGGGTCTCTGTGGGTCTCTGTAGGTCTCTATGGGTCTCTATGGGTCTCTGTGGGTCTCTGTAGGTATCTGTGGGTCTCTGTGGGTCTCTGTAGGTCTCTGTGGGTCTGTGGGTCTCTGTGGGTCTTTGTGGGTTTCTTTATCTCTGTGGGTCTCTGTGAGTCTCTGTGGGTCTCTGTGGGTCTCTGTGTGTCTTTATGGGTCTCTGTGGGTCTGTAGGTCTCTATGGGTCTCTATGGGTCTCTGTGGGTCTCTGAGGTATCTGTGGGTCTCTATGGGTCTCTGTAGGTCTCTGTGGGCCTCTGTGGGTCTCTGTGGGTCTCTGTGGGTTTATGTGCGTCTCTGTGGGTCTCTGTAGGTCTCTATGGGTCTCTGTGAGTGTGAGTGTCTGTGGTCTCTGTGGGTCTCTATGAGTCTGTAGGTCTCTGTGAGTCTGTAGGTCTCTATGGGTCTCTGTGAGTCTCTGTGAGTGTCTATGGTCTCTGTGGGTCTCTATGAGTCTCTGTGGGTCTCNGTGGGTCTCTGTGTGTCTCTATGGGTCTCTATGGGTCTCTGTGGGTTCTGGGTCTCTGGGTCTCTGTGAGTCTGTGGGTCTCTGTGGGTCTCTACAATTTCCGTGTCGCTNCCAGCAGGGGGAGNTGCCTCCTACCCATCCTCTACCCCTCCCTATGATTCTCGACCTTCCTTAATCTCTAAGAGTCTCTATGTATCTCTAAAGGCGAGTGGGTGAGTTGGTGGGTGAGTGAGTGAGGTGAGTGNGTGTGAGTGGTGAGTGAGTGATGAGTGCAGTGAGTGGAGTGGTGAGTGAGTGGGTGAGTGAGTGTGTGGTGGTGTGNTGTGGTGAGTGCCAGTGAGTGGTGTGANTGAGTTGAGTGGTGGTGAGTGAATGAGTAGGTGGGTGATTGAGTGAGGGGTGNGTGTGAGTGAGTGGGTGAGTGAGTGATGAGTGAGTGAGTGATCAGTGAGTGGGTTAGTNGGTGGGTGAGTGGATGAGTCAGTGAGTAGGTGAGTGGTGAGTGAGTGATTGAGTGAGTGNGATGGTGNGTGGTGAGTGAATGTNGGTGATGATGTGANTGGGTGGGTNGGTGGGGTGAGTGGGTGAGTGAGTGAGTNGGTGAGTGAATGGGTTGGTGGTGAGTGGGTGAGTGAGAGAGTGAGTTGAGTGATGTGAGTGATTGACGTCAGTGAGTGGGTGAATGGGTGANTGATGAATGAGTGAGTGAGTCGGTGATGTGGGTTGGTAACAGATGTGGTGAGTGANCGATTGAGGTGTGATGTGANTGTGTGAGTGCCGTGATGTGTGAGTTGGTGGAGTGAGTGAGTGGTGAGCGGGTGATGTGGTGAGTAGGTGTGGTGGTGATGANTGATGAGTGGGTGATTGAGTGAGTGGTGATGAGTGGGTAAGTGATGATGGAGTGAGTGAGTGATCATGATGATTGGGTTAGTGGGTGAGTGAGTGGATGAGTCAGTGATGGTGAGTGGGTAAGTGAGTGAGTTGATGAGTGAGATGGTGAGTGGGTGATGAATGAGTGGGTGANTGAGTGAGTGGGTGGGTGGGTGGGTGGGTGGGTGGGTGGTGAGTGAGTGATGAGTGATTGAGTGATGAGTGGGTGAGGGAGTGAGTGAGTGGTGAGTGAGAGAGTGATTGAGTGAGTGGTGAGTGGTGAGTGANTGAGTGGTAAGTGAGAGAGTGATGAGTGATGAGTGAGTTGAGTCAGTGAGNGGGTGAGGGGTGAGTGAGTGAGTGACCTTGAGTGAGTGGGTGANGGAATGGGTTGGTGAGTGAGTGGGTGAGTGAGTGTGAGTGAGTGATGTGATTGAGTCAGTGAGTGGTGAGTGGGTGAGTGAGAGAGTGANTGAGTGAGTGTGACAGTGAGTGGTGAGTGTTAGTGAGTGAGTGATTGAGTGATGAGTGGGTGAGTGANTGGGTTGGTGAGTGAGTGGGTGAGTGATNTGAGTGAGACGTGGGTGAGTGGTGAGTGAGTGAGTNGGTGAGTGAGTGAGGTGAGTGTGTGTGAGTGAGTGAGTGTTTTGGTGAGTGGTGTGAGTGATNGGTGAGTAAGTGAGGGGTGAGTGTGAGTGGATTGAGTGAGTGAGTGAGTGAATTGAGTGGGTGAGTGANTGAGTGAGTGGGTGAGTGAGTGAGTGAGTGAGTGGGTGAGTGAGTGCGTGAGAGTGAGTTGNGTGAGTGAGTGGTGANTGAGTGGGTGAGTGANTGAGTGAGTGTGAGTGAGTGTANTGGGGTGTGAGAGTGAGTGAGTGAGTGNTNAGTGAGAGTGAGTGGGTGAGTGAGTGGTGAGTTGTTGTTGAGTGGGTGAGTGAGTGTTGGTGAGAGAGTGAGTGGGTGGGTGAGTGAGTGGTGAGTGAGTGGGTGAGTGAGTGGTGAGTGAGTGATTGAGTGGTGAGTGAGTGATTGAGTGACTGGTGAGTGATTGAGTGGGTGTTGAGTGAGTGAGTGTGTGATGAGTGGGTGAGTGAGTTCGGGTGTGGGTGAGTGAGTGGTGTGAGTGANTGGGTGAGTGGGTGAGTGAGTGAGTGNATGAGTTAGAGTGGGTGAGTANGTGTGAGTGAGTGTGTAGTGCGGGTGAGTGAGTGTGTGAGTGAGTGAGTNGGTGTGAGTGGGTGAGTGGGTGAGTGAGTGGGTGATTGGGTGAGTGGGTGAGTGAGTGGTGAGTGANTGGGGGAGTGGGTGAGTGGGTGATTGAGTGGGTGAGTGGGTGCTTGAGTGAGTGAGTNAGTGAGTGGGTGAGTATGTGAGTGAGGATGTGGGTANTGGGAGTGAGTGGTTGGTGAGTGAGTGTTTGGGTTAGTGAGTCGGTGAGTGTGAGAGTGATTGAGTGAGTGAGTNGTGTTNGTGTGTGAGTGAGTGTTAGTGAGTGTGAATGGGGTGTGAGTGGGTGAGTGAGTGCCGTGAATTGTGAGTGAGTGGGTNAGTGAGTGANTGGGTGAGTGAGTGAGTGGGTGAGTGAGTGGGTGTGGTGAGTGAGTGTTGAGTGTGAGTGGGTGAGAGTGTGTAATTGAGTGAGTGAGTGGGTGAGTGATTGGGTGGGTGAGTGAGTGAGTGTGAGTTGAGTGAGTGAGTGTGTTCGAGTTGGTGAGTGAGTGAGTGGTATTGAGTGGGTGAGTAGTGTGAGTGGGTGAGTGAGGTGANGAGTGAGGGTGGGTTGGTGTGAGTGGGTGAGTGGGTGAGTGGGTGAGTGAGTGAGTGNNTGGGGTGAGTGAGATTGAGTGTGNTGGTGTTGGTGAGTGAGTGAGTGGGTGATTGAGTGGGTGAGTANGTGAGTGAGTGGGTGAGTGAGTGTGAGTGAGTGAGTNATTGAGTCAGAGGGGTGNGTGTGAGTGAGAGAGTTTGAGTGAGTGATTGAGTCAGTGAGTGGGTGAGTGGGTTAGTGTGAATGAGAGTGAGTGAGTGGGTGAGTGTGGGTTGGTGAGTGAGTGGGTGAGTGAGTGTGGTGAGTGAGTGGGTGAGTGGGTGAGTGGTGAGTNGGTGTGAGTGAGAGTGAGTTCGNGTTGGTGAGTGAGTGAGTGTTTTGGTGAGTGGGTGAGTGAGTGGGTGAGTAAGTGAGTNGGTGTAGGGAGAGTGAGTGAGTGATGAGTGAGTGAGTGAGTGAGTGAGTNGGTGAGTGAGTGAGTGAGTGAGAGGTGTGAGTGAGTGAGTGGGTGAGCGTGAGTGAGTGATTGAGTGAGTGNTTGAGTGAGTGACGTGGTGTGACGTGAGTGAGTGAGTGAGTGATTGAGTGAGAGTGAGTGGGTGAGTGAGTGGTGAGTNTGTTGTTGAGTGGGTGAGTGAGTTTGGTGAGAGAGTGAGTGGTGTGAGAGTGGTGAGTGAGTGAATGGTGAGTGAGTGAGTCGGGTGTGAGTGATTGAGTGGGTGAGTGAGTGATTGAGTGGTGAGTGAGTGAGTGAGTGGGTGAGTGAGTGTTGAGTGGGTGATTGAGTGAGTGAGTNTGATTGTGAGTGGTGAGTGAGTGTGATTGGGTGAGTGGTGGGTGGTGAGTGTGGGTGAGTGGGTGAGTGAGTGAGTGAGTAATTGANTTAGTGAGTGGGTGAGTAGGTGAGTGAGTGATGTGTTGGTGAGTGGGTGAGTGAGTGGTGAGTGAGTGAGTGGGTGAGTGGGTGAGTGATAGGGTGAGTGAGTGGGTGGTGAGTGAGTGGTGAGTGAGTGAGTGGGTGAGTGGGTGAGTGGGTGATTGAGTGTGTGGGTGCTTGAGTGAGTGAGTGAGTGTGTGGGTGAGTGAGTGAGTGAGTGTGTGGTGAGTGGGTGAGTGAGTGAGTGAGTGGGTGAGTGTTTGGGTTAGTGAGTGGTGAGTGAGTGATTGAGTGGGTGATTGAGTGAGTGATNGTGTTGGTGAGTGGGTGAGTGAGTGTTTGAGTGAGTGGGTGTAATGGGTGGGTGAGTGGGTGAGTGAGTGGTGAGTGAGTGAGTGGGTGAGTGAGTGAATGGGTGAGTGAGTGAGTGAGTGAGTGATTGAGTGTGTGGGTGAGTGGGTGATTGAGTGTGTAATTGAGTGAGTGAGTGGGTGAGTGAGTGGTGAGTGAGTGAGTGATTGATTGAGTGAGTGAGTGTGTGGCGAGTTGGTGAGTGAGTGAGTGGGTGATTGGTGGGTGAGTAGGTGAGTGAGTGGGTGAGTGAGTGTGAGTGAGTGGGTTGGTGGTGAGTGGTGAGTGGTGGTGAGTGAGTGNATGGTGAGTGAGTGATTGATTGAGTGTGTTGGTGAGTTGGTGAGTGAGTGAGTGGGTGATTGAGTGGGTGAGTGAGTGAGTGGGTGAGTGAGTNGGTGAGTGGGTGGGTTGGTGGGTGAGTGGGTGAGTGGGTGATTGAGTGGTGAGTGAGTGGGTGAGTGAGTGGGTGGGTTGGTGGGTGAGTGGGTGAGTTAGTGATTGCGTGGTGAGTGAGTGGGTGAGTGAGTGTGTTGGTTAGTGGGTGAGTGAGTGAGTGAGTAGGTGACTGAGTGAGTGTGTCATCAGCAACAGGCTGCTGGTGAGACTGTCCACATTTGTTGTTGACCGGACAGGAACCGGTTTCCACATATCAGCGCCTCATCAGCAGGCCGGAGACTTCGCTGATGAGGCATATTTAACTCTTCCTTGACTCGCCTCACTGCCTACCAACAAAGAGACTCAAGGAGACGCAACAGAGACTCAAATAGATACATAGAGGCGCATAGAGATACATAGAGACTCATAGAGACACATAGAGATACACCCACCCACCCACTCACCCACTCACTCACCCACTCACTCACTCACTCACCTACTCACTCAACTCACTCACTCACCCACTCACCCACCCACTCACTCACTCACTCACCACCACTCACTCACCCCCACCNACACCCACCCACCCACTCACCCACTCACCCACTCACTCACTCACCCACTCACTCACTTACCCACTCACCCACTCACCTACTCACTCACCACACCCACTCACTCACTCACCCACTCACTCATTCACTCACCCACCCACCCACACTCACCCACGCACTCACTCACTCACTCACCCTTTCACTCACTCACTCACTCACCCACCAACTCACCCACTCACTCACTCACCACTCACTCACTCACTTACCCACTTACCCACTTACCCACTCACTCACCCACTCACCCACTCACTNACTCACCCCCACCCACTCACTCACTCACTCACTCACCCACCCACTCACTCACTCACTCACCCACTCACTCACTCACTCACCCACCCACCTCAATCACCCACTCACCCACTCACCCACCCACTCACTCACCCACCCACTCACCNATTCACTCACTCACCCACCCACTCACCCACTCACCTCGCTCACTCACCCACCCACCCACTCAANCATTCACTCACCCACCCACTCACCCACTCACTCAATCACTCACCCACCCACCCACTCACTCACTCACCCACCCACTCACCCACTCACTCACTCACCCACTCACTCACCAGCACCCACTCCTGAGGTACCGTGGATCTCATGGGGTCAATATGAGAGTCACGCAGCCACTCAGTCAGCCAATCAATCGATCACCACCACCTCACCCACCACCACCTCCACCGCCACCACCACACCCCCACCACNACCACCACTCCTCACCCTCCGACTCGCTCCCCCACCCANCAAAACCCACCCTCACCCCAACACAAACATACATACAAAAACATACAGACAAAGCTCCCCCGTGTAGCCTCGAACAGGTTGCAGGGGCAAGTGGTGTTGGTTAGCGAGCAGGGGTGTGTGGGTGGACAGCACCACCACGCCCGGCCGCCTTTGTCTCTCTCTCCCCAGTGAGATGGTTGCATCGGCACCACCATCACCAACACACATCAACAACAACCGCCATTCGCCGCCTAAGTCACCATGACGCTTGTGCCAGGCTATGTGCACCTTAGGCCACACACAGACACAACCGCCATTCAACACAACCGCCTTTCGCCACTAATGGCGGTACGTCCCACGACGCTTGTGCCAGGCTATGTGCACCTTGAGGCTATCACGTGAAGTGTCGAACGCCCGCTGGCAGGAGGTCACGGGGCAGACCCAGCAGGTGCCAAGTGTCGACTGACTGAGATGACCGAGATGACTGGCTGATGCACCACCTGTGCCCCCTACTGTACCAACTTGCTGTGCTTTAGCCACCCGGCGCTCCGCTCTGTCTTTGTTGTGAGGTCGTTCCTCCGCCCTCCGTTGTTCCTCCGCCCTCCGTTGTTGCTGGAGGGCGACTGCCTCCAACTGCCCAGTAGCTTCAAGGTGCACCTAGCCTGGCACTGCCCAGAAGCAGCGTCCTTCACGAGCCTCCTCCAAGAGGCCGATCTTGACATCGCTGGTACCAGTCATCGGCAAGTCCAATCAGCTCCACGTCCTCCTGTACCACATCACTCCATCTCTTCTCCAGCCCGTGCCGCGCCCGTTTAGCCCCCTCGATCCACCGAAACTGAGGCTGCCTGGGCATGCGGTGGCTGGGCATGCGGGCTACATGACCCAGCCAAAGCAGCCTTGCCTGCTGGAGGAGCTCACCGATGTGACTTTGTCCACATCTTTCAAGGATTTGTGAGCTCCTCACACAATCCAGCCTGGTTAAACCCAGGATGGATCGAAGGCAGGCCAGCCTAAATGTTTCTAACCGCCGAAGTGCTACATTAGTGGGGTCCACGTTTCGCAAGCGTAGAGAAGGGAGGAAATGACTGTGGCCGAGAAGACATGAAGCTTCGTGCGGAGCGACAGACCAGGTAGCTTACACACAGCGTTACGCAACCGATGAAAAGATATTGCCGCTCGACTGATTCTGAGTGAGACCTCTATTATTAAACCAGAACCGGTCATGAGCAGACTGCCCAGGTATGGGAAACTCGACACAACTGCCCCATCACCGATTGGGAGTTGTGGGGATGGAGTGTCCGATGGTACAAAATACCCAGGCAGGTGCTTCGTTTTGGTGGGGCTGATGGTAAGGCCCCACCTCTTAGTGGCAAGCTCCAGGTTCAGCAGCAGCGCCTCCAACTCCTCCTCTGAGTGAGCAGCAATTACCAATCATCGGCATACATAACATGGTTGAGCAATAGGGAGCCATCACTTGACCGCACCCAGGCAACGACTCCCATTGTATCTGTACCAGATGGAAATTCCTCGTGTACAGCTATTGAAGGCTTCACGAACTACGTGGTCGAAATAGATGTCAAATAATGTGGAAGCCAGAGGACATCCCTGTCGCACCCCAAGGTGTACAGGAAATGGCTCCGACTCCCGGCCACGTAGTTTTTCCCGGGCCCGCTCACCATCATGAAGGTCTTTAATGAGCGTGAGCAGAGGGTCAGGGACTCCGAAAGCACGAAGAACAATCCAGAGCCCAGGCCTACTGATGGTATCATAGGCCTTGACTAGGTCAATAAAGCAGAGATGTAGGTCTTGTTGAAATTCCCTACACCTCTGCTGTAGCAGACGGACAGAAAATATGGCATCTGTACAGGACCGTCATTTCCTAAAACCGCATTGGGGCTCCGCAAGCCTCTACTCAGCGTGCCGAGCAGGGCGATGTTGAATAATCCTTGCCAGGACCTTTACCGGTACACTGAGGAGGAGTGAGATGCCCCTGTAGTTGTCACAGTCCGTGCGGTCCCCCTTCTTAAAGAGGGGGACCACCAGGGCATCCTTCCAATCCTGCGGTACCCGTCCAGCGGTCCAGACAGTTGTTATGATGTCATATAGGGCAGTCTGTACACAAGCGCCACCCTCCCTCAGCATTTCGCTTGGGAAATCATCTCTGCCCGGTGCCTTTCCTGGTCTCAGACACCGGATCGCCTTCAGTACTTCCTCAACAGATGGCACCTCAACCAACCACTCACAGGGGGTGACCTCCTCCAATATTTGAGGCACCGCAGCCTCAGCAGGGTTATCCCCACTTTGTGCCATGATGTTTTCCTGGCTGAGAGATTTTGCCTCCCCCAGGACCTCACAGAAATGCTCAGCAAATCTGCAAACCTGTTCCTGGGGGTCGCAAATTGGATCACCGTTTTTTCACCTAATGATGGTAATAGGTGTGGCGCTGCAGGTTACTTTTTTGATGGAGTTAAATAGTGATTTGTGATCGCGGGCCACTGAGGCAGATTCCATCTCCTCAGCAACCCGCGACCACCACCCATCCTTGCAGTGCCTTACAGCTCTCCGAATCTCCGAGGGCATGCTGCGGTAAACCTCCTCATTCTCTGACGTGGGATGCTGTAGCCGATGAGAGTGGGCCTGTCGCTTTTTCTCAATTAACCTGAACACCTCCTCTGTCAGCCAGGGTTTCTGGGAGGTCTTGACCGCGTACCCAAAGCAGCCATTGCAGCTGCATGAGTCACAATCTTAAACCTCGCCCATTTACCCTCGACATCAGGTGGAGTGGGGACGATGCCAACCCCAGCTGCAAGCGATGATGAAATTCTCGCTTGCAACTTTCATCAGCTAACTGAGACCGGGCTACTTTTGGTTGGAATGGGATCCTGGGTGTACACCCACCACCGGAGTAGAAGAATGGCAAGCGCATCTTACAGATGACTAGTCGATGGTCAGAGGGCAGATCAGTTCCACGGTAGGTCCTGGTGTCAAGGACATGGGCTCGCATCTGCTGGTCCGTCACTATGTAGTCCAGCAGATGTTCTTGCTTGGACCCGGCATACATCAATGATGCTGTGTGGATGCGGCGATGCCGGAAGAGCGTGTTGGTAATTACAAGCCCATAGGCTGCACACAAATCTAGCAGCCTCCTACCGTTGTTATTGAGCTGGTCTGGCCCATGCCTTCCAATCACTCCAGACCAGGTGCCAGCATCATGACCAACTCGGGCATTGAAGTCACCCAACAAGATGACTCTGTCCCGAGTGGCCATTTTAGCCAGCACCTGTGACAGGAGGTCATAGAAAGCGTCTGACTCATCGGCTTTGCCTGCATCCCTCCACGGATGTTAGTCTTCGGTGGGGGCATACGTAACCACGACCACCATTCCACGCCTCCGGTTGATGGGAGGGTGAGCCCAAAGTATCCTGGGGCTTACAGCTTCCCAGACCTCACCGCCACGCTCCCACGCCCCCTTCATTATTTTGTTCAGAAGAAGAGCCACACCCTGTTGTTTGGCAGTCTCCTGCCCCGAGTAGAGAACTGTCCACCTCTCTTCTTGGTTCTTTCGGTAAAGTCACGTAGAAGGAAGTAATAAAATAATAAAATAAAACATAATAAAACAATTCTCACGACGTTTCGGCCACAACGCAAGCAGCCGTCCTCAGGTGAAAACCAGGTCCGTCGAGGCGACAGAGTCTGAATGAAACAGCACACGGGCTTAGACAAAGGAATTTGCATATCAACAGGAATTTATCATATTTATGGGAAATGCAGGAATGTAATTAGTACTGCATATGCATGTGCATTATGCAGGATTAACAGCATCAAAGGGAGCTGCAGTTACTGCTGCTGTAGAAGTTGCTGCTGCTGCTGCAGTTTCTGCTGCTGCTGCAGTTACTGCTGCTGCTGCAGTTGCTGCTGCTGCACTTGCTGCTGCTGCACTTGCTGCTGCTGCTGCACTTGCTGCTGCTGCTGCAGTTGCTGCCTTATCCATTTTAATATAACACTATGTATTATTCTACCCACCCTAATGTGTATCATACTGCTATATGTTTACTGTACAATTACGACACCATACATTACTCTGCACACTGCACCATGCCAGTGAGTGGAACGCGGTCTGAAAGTCACCGTTAACGTGAACACAATCAGTTAAGATCCGAAATGGTTTATTACGTCCTTCCAATGATTGCTAAGCCAGAATCCATCTTCTCGGTTGAAATTGTCTCTGTGTTTGTATATGTGGATCGCCTCATGAACGAATCTCTCATGATAGCCAGATGGCTTGCAGAGAACCTCTGTCTTGGAGAAGTCAATGTCATGTGAGCCCACTGAATTGTAACAGTGATCTGCCACGGCTGAGGTGTTTGTCCTACCGTGTTTCAGGTCTGCCTTATGTTCACGGATGCGGTCCGAGACATGTCGTTTGGTTTCTCCAATGTAACTGCTACCACAGAGGCAACTTAGTTTGTAGACGCCAGGGTACTGTATGTCTGGAACCACATCTTTTACAGACGGGACCAGATCACGGATTTTATGTACTGTGTTGAATCGGACCTGGATCTTGTGTTTAATCAGGATTTTGGAGATCTTTTTTGTGACCCCAGCAATGTAGGGTAAGGTGATGGTCTTGAAAGGCTCCTCAACAGGATCCTTCTTGATGGTTGGAGTGATGGCTTTGCGGATTGTGTAGTCGGAGTAACCATTAGCCTTAAGGGCTTGGCGTACGTGTTTGAGTTCACTGGAAATGTGTTCATGGTCGGAGATGCATTGGGCTCTATGATATAGAGTCTTGATGAGGGAATTCTTCTGGGATGGATGGTGGTGGGAATCCGGTTTTAGATAAGCATCCGTGTGGGTGGCTTTCCTGTAGACAGAGTGGCTCATTGAACCATCAGGTCTCCTTTTGATTAGGACATCCAAAAAGGGTAGCTTGCCATCATTTTCGACTTCCATGGTGAATCTGATGGCTGGGTGTATGGAATTGATGTGGTCGAGAAATTGGTCTAGAGCAGGCCGGCCATGTGGCCAGATGACAAAAGTGTCGTCTACGTACCTCTTTCATAAGGTCGGGCGTAGAGTGGCAGTCTGGATGGCGTCCGTCTCAAATTTCTCCATGAAGATGTTGGCTACAACCGGAGATAGGGGGGAGCCCATTGGGGTGCCCTCAATTTGCTTGTAGAAGGTTCCATTCCAGGTGAAGTATGTATTGGTTAAGCAGTGTCTCACCAGGGGGGTACCCAGCATTCAGTCCTTGATGAACCAAGTCTTCAATGATTGCGATGGTGTCAGGCACAGGCACCTTGGTGAACAAGGAAACCACATCAAAACTGACAAGCAGGTCGTCTGGGGACAGGGCAATCCCCTTGATTGTCGATACCAGGTCAGTAGAGTTTAGTACTGCAGAGGTGGTTTTTCCAGTGAAAGGCCGTAAGATTTCGGACAAAAACGAGCCAGTTTGTAAGTGGGGGAGTTGATAGTAGAGACAATGGGACGAAGAGGTGTATCTTCTTTATGTATCTTTGGCAAGCCGTACAATCTTGGTGGCCTGGCTGCAGAAGGTTTCAACGAGAACTGTTTGGTCTGATCAATTAATGCGGTTGAAGCAGAAATGATGTTGTTGGTTTTGGAGACGAGGCTGTTGGTGGGGTCTCTTTTATTTTTGTATAGCTGCCATCGTTGAGTAGTTCTTGAATTTTGTTGTTGTATTCTATTTTGTCCATGATGACAGTGGCATTGCCTTTGTCGGCTGAGAGGATGACAATGTCATCCCTCTTTTTAATTGAGCTAATTCAAAACGCTCATCTTTGCTAATGTTGCTAGCTGGCATCTTAGCGTTTTTGAGGGTTACAGAGATTTCAGATCTTGCTACGTCTGCAGCGATGTGACTCAAGCCCTTGAGAGCTACATCTACTCGAGCAATTATATCATTAACTGGTATGTGTCTAGGTGTGACTGCAAAGTTTAGTCCTTTAGCTAAAACGGATTTCAAACCTTCAGAATAGGACTGTTACTGCGGTTAATTACGACTTTGTTAACATCTAGCTTTTCAATGTGTGGGTCCGGTTTCTTGTTTGAGAGGCGGTTGAATTTGGAAATCAAGTTGTCCTTACATTTAGTCGACATAGCGGCAGCTGAAGAGGCAGTCATTTTTTCCACATGTTCCCAATCCGATGTGGACATTGTTACACTCAAAGATAAGTGTGATTTGTAGAGTGTCTTGTCTAACTGATCTAGTTCGGTGCGCGTAAGTCTGATTTTCTCTGAGATAAGAGCTAAGCTAGTTCTAGACAGAATTCGTTTCGCATTAGAAGAAGTTACAGCAGCAGATGTTAGTGTAAATGCGTTTGGCATTACCTTAGAGTCGCGGCATCTCTTCAGAAAGGTGAGAGACTCGATTAGCTGAGCCTTCTTATCCCGGAGCTTGTTGAAGGATCTCAAAGTTATGTGGAAACCCTCCCCGTAGAGGCGGTTAAATTTCGACTTAAAGCTTTCGTGACTGCAGGGATTCATCTTCTTGGTTCTTTCGGTAAAGTCACGTAGAAGGGAAGTAATAAAATAATAAAAATAAAACATAATAAACAATTCTCACGACGTTTCGGCCACAACGCAAGCAGCCGTCCTCAGGTGAAAACCAGGTCCGTCGAGGCGACAGAGTCTGAATGAAACAGCACACGAGCTTGGAGCATATATATAAGCTGGGCGCATTGACAAAGGAATTTGCATATCAAAAGGAATTTAGCATATTTATGGGAAATGCAGGAATGTGATTAGTACTGCATATTCATGTGCATTATGCAGGATTAACAGCATCAAAGGGAGCTGCAGTTACTGCTGCTGCTGCAGTTGCTGCTGCTGCTGCAGTTGCTGCTGCTGCTGCAGTTGCTGCTGCTGCTGTTACTGCTGCTGCTGCACTTGCTGCTGCTGCTGCAGTTGCTGCCTTATCCATTTTAATATAACACTATGTATTATTCTACCCACCCTAATGTGTATCACACTGCTATATGTTTACTATACAATTACGACACCATACATTACTCTGCACACTGCACCATGCCAGTGAGTGGAACGCGGTCTGAAAGTCACCGTAAACGTGAACACAATCAGTTAAGATCCGAAATGGTTTATTACGTCCTTCCAATGATTGCTAAGCCAGAATCCATCTTCTCGGTTGAAATTGTCTCTGTGTTTGTATATGTGGATCGCCTCATGAACGAATCTCTCATGATAGCCAGATGGCTTGCAGAGAACCTCTGTCTTGGAGAAGTCAATATCATGTGAGCCCACTGAGTTGTAACAGTGATCTGCCACGGCTGAGGTGTTTGTCCTACCGTGTTTCAGGTCTGCCTTATGTTCACGGATGCGGTCCGAGACATGTCGTTTGGTTTCTCCAATGTAACTGCTACCACAGAGGCAACTTAGTTTGTAGACGCCAGGGTACTGTATGTCTGGAACCACATATTTTACAGACGGGACCAGATCACGGATTTTATGTACTGTGTTGAATCGGACCTGGATCTTGTGTTTAATCAGGATTTTGGAGATCTTTTTTGTGACCCCAGCAATGTAGGGTAAGGTGATGGTCTTGAAAGGTCACCTTACCCTACATTGCTCAGTGGGCTCACATGACATTGACTTCTCCAAGACAGAGGTTCTCTGCAAGCCATCTGGCTATCATGAGAGATTCGTTCATGAGGCGATCCACATATACAAACACAGAGACAATTTCAACCGAGAAGATGGATTCTGGCTTAGCAATCATTGGAAGGACGTAATAAACCATTTCGGATCTTAACTGATTGTGTTCACGTTAACGGTGACTTTCAGACCGCGTTCCACTCACTGGCATGGTGCAGTGTTCAGAGTAATGTATGGTGTCGTAATTGTACAGTAAACATATAGCAGTATGATACACATTAGGGTGGGTAGAATAATACATAGTGTTATATTAAAATGGATAAGGCAGCAACTGCAGCAGCAAGTGCAGCAGCAGCAGCAACAGCAGCAGCAGCAACAGCAGCAGCAGCAACTGCAGCAGCAGCAGTAACTGCAGCAGCAGCAGCAGCAGCAGCAGCAGCAGCAGTAACTGCAGCTCCCTTTGATGCTGTTAATCCTGCATAATGCACATGCATATGCAGTACTAATTACATTCCTGCATTTCCCATAAATATGCTAAATTCATGTTGATATGCAAATTCCTTTGTCAATGCGCCCAGCTTATATATATGCTCTAAGCCCGTGTGCTGTTTCATTCAGACTCTGTCACCTCGACGGACCTGGTTTTCACCTGAGGACGGCTGCTTGCGTTGTGGCCGAAACGTCGTGAGAATTGTTTTATTATGTTTTATTTTTATTATTTTATTACTTCCCTTCTACGTGACTTTACCGAAAGAACCAAGAAGATGAATCCCTGCAGTCACGAAAGCTTTAAATCGAAATGTCCACCTCTCATGGTGGCAGGAGCCAAAACCGGTCCACCGGACCTCCTGAATGCCACAGAGATCCAGGCGGTACCGGTCCAGCTCCCGACAAAGGAGTGGCAGCCTCTCCTCCGCAGTGAGCGTTCGAACATTCCACGTGGCCATCCGCAATGGTTTTTCGTTGTTTCTGGAGGAGCCCCGAGGGTGAAGATTCAATCTCCTGGCTCCGCCAAATAGGGTTTGGCGAGGAGACGTCATAAAAGCCTGACCCACCGGGGCCTCCGGCACAAGCTTATTAGTTACAGGTTTATTTGTTTAATTCGTGGTTTTGTGGTAATTAATTGAAGATGGAGGGGTTACCAGCCGCTCGCACCCGTCCAGAGCCCCCGTTTAGCCACTGTGGTGGTCACAGACGCCATGAGGGGAGAGGCCAATGGGCATTGGCACTCCCCTCACAGCACTGCCCACGACAGTGTTGCCCGTCCGGCACCGCGAGGAGGTAGGAGGTTGTTTTGCCACACAGACACACACACAGTCACCCACACACACACACACAGTCACCCACACACACACACAGTCACCCACACACACACACACAGTCACCCACACAGACACACAAACACACACCCACACACACACAGTCACCCACACAGACACACACACACAGTCACCCACACAGACACTCACACACAGTCACCCACACAGACACACACACACAGTCACCCACACAGACACACACACAGTCACCCACACAGACACTCACACACAGTCACCCACAGACACACACACA
This sequence comes from Lethenteron camtschaticum, assembly GCA_018977245.1. Taxonomy (NCBI): domain Eukaryota; kingdom Metazoa; phylum Chordata; class Hyperoartia; order Petromyzontiformes; family Petromyzontidae; genus Lethenteron; species Lethenteron camtschaticum. The sequence continues at coordinate 43,867 of MU249827.1, forward strand.
CAGCCACACAACAACCGCCATTTGCCACTAAGTGGCGGTGACGTCACCACGACGCTTGTGCTAGGCTAGGTGCACCTTGAGGCCACACACACAGTCACACACACACACAAAGATCCCCCGTATAGCATTAACAGACTGTAGGGGAAAGTGCTGTTAGCGAGCACCTATGAAGGCCGCAACGGCACACGAGGGGTGGGTGGCCAGCACCACGCCCGGCCGCCTTTGTCTCCCTAGTGGCAATGTTTAACACCGCACCAGGTACTCATTTGAGGCTGAGTCGACCTAGGGGAGGCCCGGGACCGGTTCAGATAATCGTCACAGGGTGTTGGCCGTGAGCGGGAATCGAACCCGTGTCGCCGGGTTCATAGCGCAGCGCGCTAATCACTGCACCACCGCTCCCCACACAGACACACACACACAGAGACACACACACACACACAGACACAGACACACAGTCACACAGTCACACAGACACACACACAGACACACACACACAGACACACAGACACACACAGACAAACAAACAGACACACACAGACACACACAGACACGCACAGACACACAGACACACACACAGACACACACTCACCCACTCAGTCACTCACTCACCCACCCAGTCACTCACCCACCCAGTCACTCGCTCACTCACTCACCCACTCACCCACCCACTCACCCACCCACCCACCCACTCACCCACCCACCCACCCACTCACCCACCCACCCACCCAGTCACTCACCCACCCAGTCACTCACTGACTCACTCACTCACCCACTCACCCACCCACGCACTCACCCACGCACCCACCCACCCACCCACTCACCCACTCACCACCCACCCACTCACCCACTCACCCACCACCACCACCCACTCACTCACCCACCCACCCACTCACCCACTCACCCACCCACTAGTCACTCACTCACTACCCACCCACTCACCCACCACTCACTCAGTCACTCACTCACTCACCCACCCACCCAGTCACTCACCCACCCAGTCACTCACTCACTCACCCACTCACCCACCACCCACCCACTCACGGATTCTCAAACCTCTTTTGGGGCTGGGGCGGTGAGGATGACGACTTCTACACGAGGTGAGAAACACTCACCACTGCTACTCACTGCTACGACTCACCGCTACTACTCACCGCTACTTCTCACCGCTACTACTCACCACTACTCACCNCTACTACTCACCACTACTACTCACNACTACTACTNACCACCACCACTACTCACTCACACCACTACCACCACCACTACTCACCACTACTCACCACTACTACTACTCACACTACACTATACACTATATGTGTTCGTAGGACTGTAGCTGATGAGTGTGTACACTACACTATATACTACACTATACACTGCACTCTACACTACACTATACACTACACTCTACACTACACTCTACACTACACTATACACTACACTATACACTACACTACACACTACACTATACACTACACTACTATACACTACACTATACTCTACTCTATGTGTGTGTTGGACTGTAGCGAGAGCGATGAGTATTTACACTACACTCTGCACTACACTATACACTACACTATACACTACACTATACACTACTACACTACACTATACACTACACTATACACTACTGTACTCTACACTACACTCTACACTACACTCTACACTACACTATACATTTCACTATACACTACACAATACACTACACTATACACTACACTATACACTACACTATGCTCTACACTCTACACTACACTATACACTACACTCTACACTACACTCTACACTACACTCTACACTACACTATTCACTACTCTATACACTACACTCTACACTACACTCTACACTACACTCTACACTACTGTTGTAATAAACGTTTTTGGGTTTAGATCGCGTTATTTATAAATGTGTCGTAACCCTCCACCACCCGACACGGCCAATCAGTAAAAAAGTGTCACGTTGACAAAAGACAAATAGTTCACTGCTTTAGCCCACCGGTGTGTGCATACGGTTATGCTAATGCATGCTGTTATGATCATTAGCCTCTGCCTCGTTGTCTAGGGTCATATTATCAATCGGGATTAAACAATGAATTGTATGAAGTTATACAAGTGTGATGCAAGTATGCTAAATTAAGCTCGGCTTCGTTATCTAAGGTTGTATTATCAATCGGGATAATACAATTATTCTCGCTTTAACATTTACTGATTATGTCTTAGTGTGTTTATGTCAGGTCTCAAGATTCAAATCTCACCGCAGGATACAGTTCTTATAATTAATATCGTTATGCATGAACTTAGGAAGGAACCACTCAGACACTTCTGTGTTAAGCAACTTTAATTTATGAACAAAAACACAACACTTGGAATTGTCAACACAGTACTCCTGGCGATGTTCTCCTCATTGATCCGTACATTTAACCCTCTATGATTACGTTGTTAAACTGGGTAACAGAACAATCGATTCATTCCTCAGAGTCCTTAAACATGCATGCGACGATATTCAGATTAACGGCAAAATAAAGAAACATATCCCGAAGGCAAAAGTATACGTCAATGAATTCATCGGTAAGATTATGCATTTAACGAAATGTCTTGGAACAATGGTGTGCGGCAGTGTGCCTGCTTCAGCAGATGTTTATCAATTGGCTAAGGCTTCAATAAATTATCTGGGAAGATTCTGTGATCAAAAGAAAGATTTTAACACAATATTCTCCCTGTGAGCGTGTAGATTCGTAACGTAGGTTTCAAACGTTTAGTTTACATCAATGAATTCATTGGTAATATTTATGCAATTAAAAAGAAAAATAACGACTAATATACTTCTAAACGACCGTATCCACGTAACTCAATGGGCAGCAATATTCTTCGTTATCAACTAATAGTTGACGCACCCTTATCATTAGTCTTCTTATTATCAGTCCGGGTATGTGTTTCATGTGTGTGTGGTGGTTTAACTCCTTGATCAATTCTTTGCGTCAAGCAGACGACGGGCGATGCGTGGTAGTGTGTGAGTGTGGACATGTCACACGAACAGCTTCCTCGCTTGTTCTCTTTGAGGTAGCTGCAGGCTCCTTCCACTGCTGGATAAGCTGCGTCGGCACGATGCTTGTCCTTGAAGATGCTCGGCGCTCTTGCCGCTCGTCCGCTGGCAAGCTGACACCTTTACTCGGTGGCGCTGGTGGCTCCGTGCTCTCTGGCGGTACACGATTGTTGCTTGGAGCAGCCGGTTCTCTGCGATGCTGGCTTTGACGATGCTTGGCGCTTTCCGCCCTTTCTCGAGGTTCATTGCTTGACGTTGCTCTCCTTCGATTTAAAGTTTCTTTCGTGATTGCAGGGATTCATCTTCTTGGTTCTCACGTAGAAGGGAAATAATAAAATAATAAAAATAAAACATAATAAAATACAATTCTCACGACGTTTCGGCCACAACGCAAGCAGCCGTCCTCAGGTGAAGAACAGGTCTGTCGGAAAGACAGAGGGGGAAGGGCGACTTGACGCTGTCTCCGCGACAGACCTGTTCTTCACCTGAGGACGGCTGCTTGCGTTGTGGCCGAAACGTCGTGAGAATTGTATTTTATTATGTTTTATTTTTTGTGTTATTTTTTTATTTCCCTTCTACGTGACTTTACCGAAAGAACCAAGACGATAACTAAAATAACTTACAAACAAACTTGGCGACGTGGTTTGTGGCGGTTTTTGAAGCCGTGTAGCGATGTCCAGAACCTCCTTAGCAACCCCGCCTCCCATTCTCTATTGTTTTGAGTTTTTTTTATTACCTTTTATGGCTTATCTCCGGCTGCCTGGTCGGTGTGAAGGGCAGATGTTGTGTCCGAGCGGAGTGTGCCTCACCCTTTCATGTCCCATGCTCGCCTCGATCAATAATGAAAAAATTGGCAGAATTATTCTTAATATTAATTTTTGGAAAAAGGCTGATGTATATACAACATATACTGTGTGTGTGTAGGGCTGTAGCTAGAGGGATGAGTGTGTACACTACACTTTACACTACACTATACACTACACTCTACACTATACACTACACTTTACACTACACTTTACACTACACTATACACTACACTCTACACTACACTCTACACTACACTATACACTACTATACACTACACTCTACACTACACTATACACTACACTCTACATTACACTTTACATTACACTTTACACTACACTATACACTACACTATACACTACACTCTATACTACACTATACACTACACCATACACTACACTCTACACTACACTATACACTACAATATACACTACACTCTACACTACACTATACACTACACTTTACACTACACTATACACTACACTCTACACTACACTTTCCACTACACTATACACTACACTCTACACTACACTATACACTACACTTTATACTACACTATACATTACACCATACACTACACTCTACACTACACTTTACACTACACTATACACTACACTATACACTACACTATACACTACACTCTATACTACACTATACAATACACTACACTCTACACTACACTATACACTACACTATACACTACACTCTACACTACACTATACTCTACACTTTACACTACACTACACTTTCCACTACATTATACACTACACTATACACTACACTCTACACTACACTATACACTACACTCTATACTACACTATACACTACACCATACACTACACTCTACACTACACTTTACACTACACTATACACTACACTATACACTACGCTATACACTACACTATACACTACACTCTAAACTACACTTTACACTACACTATACACTACACTATACACTACACCATACACTACACTATACACTACGCTATACACTACACTATACACTACACTCAACACTACACTATACACTACGCTATACACTACACTATACACTACACTCTATACTACACTATACACTACACCATACACTACACTCTACACTACACTATACACTACACTATACACTACACTCTACACTACACTATACTCTACACTTTACACTACACTACACTTTCCACTACATTATACACTACACTATACACTACACTCTACACTACACTATACACTACACTCTATACTACACTATACACTACACCATACACTACACTCTACACTACACTTTACACTACACTATACACTACACTATACACTACGCTATACACTACACTATACACTACACTCTAAACTACACTTTACACTACACTATACACTACACTATACACTACACCATACACTACACTATACACTACGCTATACACTACACTATACACTACACTCAACACTACACTATACACTACGCTATACACTACACTATACACTACACTCTACACTACACTACACACTACACTACACTATACACTACACACTACACTCTACACTATACACTATACACTACACTATACACTACACTACTATACACTACACTATACAATACACTCTACACTATACACTACTATACACTACACTTTACACTACACTATACACTACATTCTACACTACATTCTACACTTCACTATACACTACACTCTAAACTACACTACTACACACTACACTACTCTACACTTCACTCTACACTACACTCTACACTATACACTACACTATACACTACACTCTACACTACACTACACACTACACTATACTATACACTACACTATACACTACTACTACTATACACTACACTATACACTACACTATACAATACACTCTACACTATACACTACACACTACACTATACTATACACTACACTATACACTACACTATACACTACACTATACAATACACTCTAAACTACACTACTACACACTACTCTACACTTCACTCTACACTACACTCTACACTATACACTACACTATACACTACACTCTACACTACACTTTACACTACACTACACTTTACACTACACTCTACATTACACTTACACTACACTAGACACTACACTTTACACTACACTATACACTACACTCTACACTACACTCTACACTACACTATACACTACACTCTACATTACACTTTACATTACACTTTACACTACACTCTACACTACACTTTACACTACACTATACACTACACCATACACTACACTCTATACTACACTATACACTACACCATACACGACACTCTACACTACACTATACACTACACTATACACTGCACTCTACACTACACTATACACTACACTTTACACTACACTATTCACTACACTCTACACTACACTTTCCACTACACTATACACTAAAATATACACTACACTCTACACTACACTATACACTACACTCTATACTACACTATACACTACACTATACACTACACACACTACACTTTACACTACACTATACGCTATACACTACACTATACACTACACTCTACACTACACTACACACTACACTATACACTACACTCTGCACTATACACTACACTATACTACACACTACACTATACACTACACTACTATACACTACACTATACAATACACTCTACACTATACACTACTATACACTACACTATACACTACACTCTACACTTCACTATACACTACACTCTAAACTACACTACTACACACTACTCTACACTTCACTCTACACTACACTATACACTACACTATACACTACACTCTACATTATACACTACACACTACACTATACACTACACTATACACTACACACTATACACTACACTGTACAATACACTCTACACTATACACTACACACTACACTATACTATGCACTACACTATACACTACACTACTATACACTACACTATACAATACACTCTACACTATACACTGCTATACACTACACTATACACTACACTATACACTACACTCTACACTACACTCTACACTTCACTATACACTACACTCTAAACTACACTACTACACACTACTCTACACTTCACTCTACACTACACTCTACACTATACACTTCACTCTACACTACACTCTACACTACACTATACACTACACTATACACTACACCTCTATACACTCCACTATACACTACACTATACACTACTCTGTGTGTGTAGGACTGTCGCTACAGGGATGAGTGTTTCACGCCCTGACCTGCTTGTGGGTGGCTACGCGATGGTGAAACACAAACCAGACAGCCACAACGAACTCAACCCACAGCGGTGAGTGGTGGTGCAGTGATTAGCGCACTGTGTGTGTGTGAGTGGGGAGTGGTGGTGCAGTGGTTAGCGCATTGTGTGTGTGAGTGGCGAGTGGTGGTGCAGTAGTTAGCGCACTGTGTGTGTGAGTGGGGAGTGGTGGTGCAGTGGTTAGCGCACTGTGTGTGTGGGAGTGGTGGTGCAGTGGTTAGCGCACTGTGTANGTGTGAGTGAGTGGTGGTACAGTGGTTAGCGCACTGTGTGTGTGAGTGGGGAGTGGTGGTGCATTGGATAGCGCACTGTGTGTGTTTTGCCTCACGGCAGATGGGGAGCGTACGTTAACAGGAAGTTCCTGTTTTTTAATGCTAATGTTGGTCACGTGACCAGGAAGTGACGATGTTAGATTTCCACTGTACCACGCGGGCTTCAGCCATTACTCAGATAAGTCAAGATGGCGGCACGCATCGCATCTCAGTGAGACCACAGCCGCACTTATCCATTGTGGGAGCTTAAGAAGCATTATCTGTAAGTTGTTTATATTCCTCTAATATTGGAAATGCTGTTGTAATGTTGGAATGACCGTTATAGCAATGTAAATGCCTTTATGGTGCCGTTAAGTTGTTGTAGTAAATACGAGGCCTAGTTAGTAACGAAGCCTGTGACTTTCCTTATTGTGGATGTTACTTGTGATTTAGTAGGTCGAGTCAGACTTGTGCCTATGTTGCAATCCTGAGAGTAAAGATGACGAAGTATCTCATCCACAGTTTAGTGTTAAGTGTAATGCTGTACATTTGGGGTGCAGTGGGATGAATACACTGTGCCTGTATGCAACGCATCAGCTTGTGCCTTTGTCTAGTTGTTCAGGGTAATGTGGGGGCCTGGTCCTTCCAGGATCTATTGTTATCTGAGACAATGTTCTGATGCTGTGGTGTTCATTGTGTGGGTGTTTCCGAATTATAACAGATGCTGTATCTGTGTTTTCTCACCAGTTTTACCTGTTACAATCAATAAATGACGATCGAAGTTGGACGGTCATTTTGGCTTCGAGGGTTTATTGAACACATGGTTGTCTACTCGATTAGCGGTGCAACGCAGCGCACAGCGAGGCCGAGATAGTGTGTGTGTGAGTGGGGAGTGGTGGTGCAGTGGTTAGCGCACTGTGTGTGTGAGTGGGGAGTGGTGGTGCATTGGATAGCGCACTGTGTGTGTGTGAGTGGGGAGTGGTGGTGCAGTGGTTAGCGCACTGTGTGTGTGTGAGTGGGGAGTGGTGGTGCAGTGGTTAACGCATGTGTGTGTGTGTGAGAGGGGAGTGGTGGTGCATTGGATAGCGCACTGTGTGTGTGTGAGTGGGGAGTGGTGGTGCAGTGGTTAGCGCACTGTGTGTGTGTGAGTGGGGAGTGGTGGTGCAGTGGTTAACGCACTGTGTGTGTGTTGGTGGTGCAGTGGTTAGCGCACTGTGTGTGTGTGAGTGGTGGTGCAGTGGTTAGCGCACTGTGTGTGTGAGTGGGGAGTGGTGGTGCGTGGTTAGCGCACTGTGTGTGTGAGTGGGACTGGTGGTGCAGTGGTCAGCGACTGTGTGTGTGGGAGTGGTGGTGCAGTGGTTAGCGCTGTGTGTGTGATTGGGGAGTGGTGGTGCAGTGGAAAGCGCACTGTGTGTGAGTGGGGAGTGGTGGTGCAGTGATTAGCGCACTGTGTGTGTGTGAGAGGGGAGTGGTGGTGCAGTGGTTAGATTGTGTGTGTGTTGGGAGTGGTGGTGCAGTGGTTAGCGCACTGTGTGTGTGAGTGGGAGTGGTGGTGCAGTGGATAGCGACTGTGTGTGTGAGTGGGACTGTGGTGCAGTGGTCAGCGCACTGTGTGTGTGGGAGTGGTGTGCAGTGATGCGCACTGTGTGTGTGATTGGGAGTGTGGTGCAGTGGAAAGCGCACTGTGTGTGAGTGGGGAGTGGTGGTGCAGTGATTAGCGCACTGTGTGTGTGGGAGTGGTAATGCAGTGGTTAGCGCACTGTGTGTGTGAGTGAGTGGAGAGTGGTGGTGCAGTGATTGTCGCACTGTGTGTGTGTTGGGTGTGGTGTGCAGTGGTTAGCGCACTGTGTGTGTGAGTGGGGAGTGGTGGTGCAGTGGTTAGCGGACTGTGTGTGTGGGTGGGGATGGTGGTGAGTGGTAGCGATGTGTGTGTGGGGAGTGGTGGTGAAGTGGTTAGCGACTGTGTGTGTGATTGGGGAGTGGTGGTGCAGTGGAAAGCGCACTGTGTGTAGTGGGGTGGTGGTGCAGTGATTAGCACTGTGTGTGTGGGGAGTGGTAATGCAGTGGTTAGCGCACTGTGTGTGTGAGTGAGTGGAGAGTGGTGGTGCAGTGTTGTGCACTGTGTGTGTGTTGGGTGTGGTGGTGCAGTGGTTAGCTCACTGTGTGTGTGAGTGGGGAGTGGTGGTGCAGTGGTTGTGCGTATGTGTGGGGGGAGTGTGGTGCAGTGGTTAGCGCACTGTGTGTGTGTGGGGAGTGGTGGTGCTGGTTAGCGCACTGTGTGTGTGTGAGTGGGGAGTGGTGGTGCAGTGTTAGCGCACTGTTGTGTGTGAGTGAGGAGTGGTGGTGCATGGTTAGCGCACTGTGTGTATGTGAGTGGGAAGTGGTGGTGCAGTGGTTGCGCACTGTGTGTGTGAGTGGGGAGTGGTGGTGCAGTGGTTAGCGCACTGTGTGTGTGAGTGGGGATTGTGGTGCAGTGGTTAGCGTGTGTGTTAGTGGGAGTGGTGGTGCAGTTTAGCGCACTGTGTGTGTTGAGTGGGGAGTGGTGCATGGTTAGCGCACTGTGTGTGTGTGGGAGTGGTGGGCAGTGGTTAGCGCACTGTGTGTGTGTGAGTGGGGAGTGGTGGTGCAGTGGTTAGCGCACTGTGTTGTGTGAGTGGGGAGTGGTGGTGCATTGGTTAGCGCACTGTGTGTGTCAGTGGGGAGTGGTGTGCAGTGGTTAGCGCACTGTGTGTGTGAGTGATTGGGGAGTGGTGGTGCAGTGGTTAGCGCACTGTGTGTGTGTGTGAGTTGGGATTGGTGGTGCAGTGGTTAGCGCACTGTGCGTGTATGAGTGGGGAGTGGTGGTGCAGTGGTTAGCGCACTGTGTGTGGTGGTGTGGGAGTGGTAATGCAGTGGTTAGCGCACTGTGTGTGTGGGGAGTGGTGGCGCAGTGGTTAGCGCACTGTGTGTGTGATTGGGGAGTGGTGGTGCAGTGGAGCGCACTGTGTGTGTGTGAGTGGGAGTGTGGTGCAGTGTTAGCGCACTGTGTGTGTTGTGTGGGAGTGGTTGCAGTGGTAGCGCACTGTGTGTGTGGGGGAGTGTGGTGCCGTGGTTAGCGCACTGTGTGTGAGTGGGGGTGGTGGTGCAGTGGTTAGCGCACTGTGTGTGTGAGTGGGGAGTGGTGGTGCAGTGGTTAGCGCACTATGTGGGGGGGGAGTGGTGGTGGTGGTTAGCGCACTGTGTGGTGTGAGTGGGAGTGGTGGTGCAGTGGTTAGCGCACTGTGTGTGTGAGTGGGAGTGGTGGTGCAGTGGTTAGCGCACTGTGTGTGTGAGTGGGGAGTAGGTGGTGCAGTGGTTAGCGCACTGTGTGTGTAGTGGGAGTGGTGTGCAGTAATTAGCGCACTGTGGTGTTGAGTGGGGAGTGTGGTGCATGTTAGCGCACTGTGTGTGTGTGGGAGTGGTGGGGGTGGTTGACTGTGTGTGTGTGAGTGGGAGTGGTGGTGCAGTGGTTAGCGCACTGTTTGTGTATGAGTGGGGTGGTGGTGCAGTGGTTAGCGCAGTGTTTGTGTGAGTGGGAGAGTGGTGGTGCAGTGGTGAGCACTGTGTGTGTGATG